>PVKA01026346.1:0-16600 GCA_004027165.1 Ctenomys sociabilis | reverse complement strand
GTGGCTGGGGCTCCTGCTCCAGATAGCAAGGCAAAAAAAAAAAAATTAAAGAAACATTAAAAAGCAGTCTTGGGCCAGGGAAATAGCTCCGTAGAATATGCTTGCCTGGCAAGCGCAAGGTCCGGAGTTCAATCTCTGGTACCACAAAAAAAAAAAAAAAAAAAAAAAAAAAAAAAGAAAGAAAAGCAGTCTTGAAAAGGATTTTTTTTGGTTGGCTCAGGCTGCCTTTAAGCGTGGGTCTGGTGTGGATTGTGGAGCTGGGGATTGAACCGCAGTCCCCTGCACCTGGCTGAGTTTGCCCAAGCAGGTGCTTTAGATAACTGAGCTAACCCACAAGCCCCCTCAAAAAATCAGTCTTTCCTCACAGTTGACATGACTGGTTTGTAGACAACCCAAAGGAATCTATAAGATTTATGAAACTTAATAAGTGAAGTTAAAATAGTTCCTGGGTGTAAAGTATATATTTCTATGATGGCAACAAACAACTTGACATTAAATAAAACTGTACTTACAATTACAAAACAAATATAATAAAATACAAAATGACATCCTCGGTGGAAATTAGAAAACACAGAGCTAAGTATCTTACACCCTGTGTCTGTCACAACTACTCTGCCACTGTCACGTGCAAGCCAGCAGAGAGCCTGCTACTGAGCGTGGCTGTGTTCCTGTAACACTTTACTTACAAAAATAGGGCAGGACCCATCAGATCACTTCATGACACCAGGCTACAAAACTAAAAATGCAGAGATGTCACTCTCCTACAGATGAACTCCAGACTACATTCCAACAAGCATCTCAAGGGTGTCTAAGTAGGCCATGGCAAGCTGGTAATAAAATGGACATGGAGACACAGAATAGTCAAAGCAGTCTTGAAACAAAAAACAATACTGGAAGAACTTATACTACTTCATTTTCAGATTTAATAATGATACAGCAAGCACAACAATGAGGCTTTGGGTTAAGGCCAGTGTAATAATACTACCTTTGGGTAAGATCCAGAAACAGACCTATATGTGCATTCCATTGACTTTTTTAATAACAGTAAAAGATTAATGAAGAGGAAAAAAAAATCTTTTCAACACGTAATATTAAACAAATAAATATCTACATGGAAAAAAACTAAATTTCTTCACATCAAAAGCCAAATACTGCATTAACTCAAGGCAAGATTACAGACCTAAAAGTAAAGGCTAAAACTATACTGTACCTCAAAGAAAATATACAATATATCTGGAAGGTGCAAAGTAGTCAATAGCTTCTAAGAAAACTTCTTATTTATTTATTTATTTTTATTTTGTTGCGGAACCGGGGATTGAACTCAGGCCCTTGTGCTTGCCAGGGAAGCACTTATTCCACTGAGCCATCTCCCTGGCCCCTCCTAACAAAACTTCTAAGCACAAATAAAAAACTGGATAATTTGGGCTTTAAAACTAAAAATTCTCGGTAGCTGAGGAGATAGCTTCCTTTATTCCGAGGAAGCACAAGATCCTGAGTTTGATCCCTGGTACAACCAAAAAAAAAAACCCCTAAAACTTTTGCTCATCAAAAGACCAATTACTAAAAAAAAAAAAACTAAAAAAATGGAAAAGTTATATGCACACTGAGACAATATACAAAATACACATTTATATTTATGTAAAGAACTCCTACTTATCAATAACATTCAGTTTTTATAAATGTACAGATCATTTTCAAAGAGGAGCTACAAATGCTCAAAAAACATGAAAAGATGCTCCATACACCATTAGTTTCAGGAAACTAGAAACTAATAGCACAGATATTTGAGTATATGCACTATGCCAACAACAAAAAACAGCTGCAAAAGATACCACCACCAAAGGTTGCAGTATGACACAACAATCATACAGTACCACCTGGCAGTTTCTTAAACATCAAATATAAATTTATTACACAACTAGGCAATTAAACCCCTATATATTTACTGCTAAGAAATTAAAACAAAGGAACTGGCCAAAGTGGTGCACACCTGTAATCCCAGCACTCAGGAGGCTGAGGCAGAAGGACTGATGTGAGTTCGAGGCCAGCTTGGGCTACACAGCATGATGCTATCTCAAAAACAGAAATTAAAAGAGGTCCACAAAAACCTGCACAGAATATGGACTACAATTTCATTCATATGCCAAAATAAAACAACACAAATGTTCTTTAACATGACAATAAACAATTTGTTACATGAGTGAACATGAGCACATGCAGGTACACACGCACTCACATGCACACACACACACACATAAGGGAGTAACATGGATGAATCTTAAAATAGTTTTATTCAGAAAGAAACCAAACACTGAAGACCATGTATCAGTGGATTCCACTTTTATGAAATGTAAGAATCCAGAAAATGTATCTACAGGGACAGAAATCAGAATAGCAGCTGCCTCTGAGAGGAGGGGAAAAACGAACTGGTCCTTGTCAGAGATGGGAACACCATACACACGAGGCACATTTCGCACAGCTCAAGAAAAGGCCTGAATGATCTCTACATGTAATCACACCTCAAACTAAAGAGATGTGATTCTGTAGCTATTAAACATACTATCACTCAATGCAAGAAAGGCACTGGTGTGACAATCACCCTAAATCCCAGGTCCTTATGTGTTTATAAAGCAGCTGGGCTGTTGATGTCTATCATGAGTACGTAATTAAAGGCACTTCTACATGGGACAGGGAGGTATGCTGGGGCTAAGCTGCTTTCCTAGCCTAAGAAATGCCTGAGTTCAGTCCCCAGAACCACAGAAAATCAAGTTTTGTAGAACAAATGAATCATTAAGAATTGCCTTATTAAAACAGGAAGGAAAAATGGTTAAGAACTTTGAATTTTTATTAGCAGAATAATTGTACGAATATTTATAAATACAGTCAAATTTCTTAATTCTTAAGATCATACTAATGTAACATTTAATCTAAAATTTATTTTTATTTTTATTTTTCATAAAAGTTATATTTGGCTTTATTTAAAACTCCAAATTTTTAAAAATTTGATCATATAGCTTATAAAATTTTCCATTTGTCCTATAAGAGGAAATACTTGAACCAAGCACTTATTTTTCTGATAATGATTCTACATCTTTGTAAATATACAATAAACCATGGAACTGTATAATTTAGATGAATTTTATCATGTGTATATTACTCCTCAATTTTAAAAAATGGGAGTATTTTTCTTCCGGGATTTGACTTCTAATATGTTTAATATAATGAAAATATGAGTGACATTAATGTAGATTAATGTTTCTAAGATAGTAGCTTAACTTTTTATTTTTTATTAAAATAAATAAAAAATATTTGGTAAAGGGTCTCACTACACAGCTCGGACTCACAGTGATCTTCCTGTTTTCAGCCTCCCCAGCACTGGCATTACAGGTATGTACCACCACACCCATTGTTAGTGTACAGCTCAGTTCACTTCAGGGGTGAGGCTGGCACAGCATGTGGTGCCAGGGATTGAACCCAGGTCCCTGCGCTTACCTGAGCAGGTGCTTAGTCTGCTGAGCTATCTCACCAGTCCTTAATTACATATTTGTAAATACTAACTGCCATATTTCAAAAGCAGCACATTACACCCACTATGGCTAATTCCCAACAGCCAAATGCCTCTATTCATCTCTTCTCTCTTACTAACAATATGTGCTCTTTTGGGGTGCTGCAACACGCTCAGTTATAAAATATTTCCTTCCCTTGTCCTGCCTACTGTCCAGGGCAGCTATATGCTTCTATTCTACTTAATGAAGCAAAAATAGAAATCTGAGCTTCTAAGAAAGCTCTTCATTTTGCACTAAAAAAAGGACAGATTGGCTGGCACACCTCTTTGTCTTTTCACCCTCTTCTAGTTTACAAACAGTAGCTGGTGATACAACCACCTGGTGAACATGAGCATGCAAGATGAACGACATTAGTTACCTGGACTGAAAACTACAAAGAGATGTCTTTGGGGAGCTAAAAGTTTTTATTTTTTATTCTATTTTATTTTATTTGTCTTTTTGAGACAGGGTCTCACTATGCAGTTCAGGCTGGCCTTAAACTCACTTTGTAGCTCAGGCTGGTCTCGAACTCACAATAATCTTCCTGCCTCAGCCTCCCGAGTGCCACCACACCCGGCTGGGGAGCTAAAGTAACCCACAACAGTCTATTTCCAAGTTGCTTATATGTGAGAAAAGTAAACCCACAAGTAGTTTGACCACTGTGCCTGGGGCTCTGTTCCAGGCAGTCCCACACCACACTGCTACAATGATTAATACACTGAAAGGAAAAAAGTACACCATTACTATATGCTGACAACCACAGCAGTGTATCAATGCATTGACAGGAGCACAGAGGAAAGCATACCTTCACAGTGTTGGGTTTCATGCCACACCGGTAAGTCTTCACTATCCGTGGAGTCAACTGGATCTCCTTGGTAAGCTGCCTCCACTTCCGGCACTCGGGTTTTGTACACTGCACCTATGAGGGAGGCAAGTCCAGAAGAGCAGGTCGGCTGCTCTGAGCTGCCACTTCCATCTCTCCCTGTGCCACCTATTAATTTCTCAGTGGGTCACACGATTGTGGCATATGTGGTAATTAGAGGACACTGTGAAGGAGATATGTGAACTCTGCTATCTTTGCAACTTTCTGTACACGTTTCTGTACATTCAAACTGTAAATATTTTTGTTTGTTTTTGTTTTTTGTCTTTTTGAGACAGGGTCTCACTATGCAGTTCAGGCTGGCCTTAAGCTCACTTTGTAGCTCAGGCTGGTCTCGAACTCAACAATCCTCCTGCCTCAGCCTCCTGAGTGCTGGAATTACAGGCCTACGCCACCACGCCTGGCTTAAAAGTTTACTTTTAAAAAGTGTGAATAACCTTATGTAGAAGAATGAAGTCACATCAACTTCACACAAATATAAAAATTAACCTTGGGGTCAGGGAGAGGGCTCAGTAAAATAAGCACTTGCCCGAGTCCAATGCCCAGTTCTGCCACAAAAAAAAAAAAAAAAACCAAAATGGATTAAATGCCTAAATGTAACAGCTAATAACAAAACTCTTAGAAGGAACACAAAGATGTTTTCATGACCTTGGATTCAGCAGAGGATTCTTAGTTATTATTACAAAAGCAGGACTAAGGGGGGGGGGGACAGCTAAAATTATCAGAAGTTAAAATTTTCTTTTGAAACTATCTCATTGCTATTTATTTCTCAATAAAATAAAACAAAAAACATGACAGGGGCAAAACCATACATTTATATGCACTAGATGGGCAAGGCAATGATCAACAGGTTTTTGAAACTAACAGTTAATTGGTAGGATTCTCACCCTGACTAACTGTATATGCTGATACCTGTGAACCAAGTAACTGCACTAAATTTAGCAATGTGTAACAGAGGGGTCACACTTGGAATGCTTCTCATTCTGGTCTTCTAAACACGTACTTCTTGTCATGACATACCAAGTATTACTATACTGTTTTTCAAATAAAAGTTTTTGTTTTTGTTTTTTAAATAAAGGGTAATAAATGAAAAAACAAAAAGACGCAAGAAAAAAATGTCACAGGACAGTCCTGCTACAATGCTGTATATGGTTAGATTTCTAAGTTTCTGTGTAAATATATGTAAGTATTCATTCCTACTTTTTAATTTTTTTTCTTCATATTCTGTAAGAACTTAAAGCTTAACATCTCAATACCTGATGGAAAATACCTTTTCCATGTTATGCCTATAATGTTTGATATTTAGACAGGTAATGAGAATAAAACAAACTGCATATGTTGCAGGATAATAATCAGCTTCTCTTCTGGATGATTTACAGACCAAAAACTGGAGAAAAGGGAGGGCTGCAAGGTAAGCCAACATTTTGGCCCTAGCCTTTCATGGTCAGTGAAGACTCGGGACCTGGGAGAACCTGTACTATAACATCATGGAACTCAGTTGTGCCCCAAATTTTCTGATCAAGGAGATTATGGAGCTACAGAGGAATGTGACTGATTATGTATAGTATGCCTAAAGAGAGTCACATGGAGAGAAACTTTCAGGCTTCCACAGAGAGCAAATTGGTCAACCAATGGCTGTGACTCATCCACATGGCTGACACTGACAAAGGATCTACAAAGTGCGGTACGGGTTACAGGATAAACCTTGAGGGGACTTGCCTGACCTTATCAGATACAAAAGTTACAGTTCTTGTTATATAGGTCTTGCTTTATCTTGGTCTTAACCATCCTGCAAAAAAAGTATAAAAACAAGGTATATGAAGCTGTATTAATATACTGGACTGTGAAGGGCTCAGGTCAACAACTTCTGCAGATAACCCAATACTATCATGGACTGCTGGACTGTGTTGGACTGTTTTGCTGAATTCATGTACCTATAGTATTTAGATGCCAATGGAATACCCATCTCTAACAGTACTAAACAATAAAAGGGGCTACAAAGGAAGGAACATTTTGTATTTGTATAAACAGAATAGTTAGGATAGACATACAGCTACTTTCGCTTAACTCAATGAGAAGAAAGATTTGTACTAATAGTGTTTGGGCAGGATATCCTGTCTGCTTCTTATATTATGGATAACCACTAAGAAGATAACAATGTACAATGTATTAATTATTGAAACTGTCCTATTAATCAGCTTTGAAATTATCCAATTGATATTTGTTTTTCAATAAAAATAATTTTTTTAAAAAGTTAAAACTTTCATCCATCAAAGGGCACTAGCAATGTGAAAAGCAAACTTAACAAAAAATATTTGCAAATCACAGATCTGATAAAGGGTTAGTGCCTAGGACATATAAAGAATTCTTATAATGCAAAACAAAAAGGCAAACAACTAAAAATGAGCAAAGGAGTTAAACAGAAACTTCTCCAAAGAGGACAACCAAATAACCAACAAGTAGAGAAAGGCATATTCATCCATCATTAAGGAGATGAGAAGCAAACAAAGCAAGGCCACTCGGAACCCACTCAGAAGGCGGTGTAGGAAACAAAAGCAAGAACCAGGGAGGACGTGGAGAAATTGCAACCCTCCCACACTGTACATGGCAATGGAAATGAGGCAATGGCCTTGGAAAAAGCATGTGGAGGTCTTCAAAGGCTAGATGCAATGACCACATGACCCAGCTATACCATTTCTCCAAAGATAGCATGAAAAGAACTGTAATCAGGCATTCAAACAAGTATTCACACATGAATGTTCATAGCAATGCTATTCACAATAGGTAAAAGGTTGAAATAACTCAAATGTCTATGAAAAGAGGATTGGATAAACAAAAGGAGGCACAGCACTCCAATGGAATATTGCTTACCTATGAAAATACCCTATGAAACAGTGAACTACAATATGAATAAACCTCAAAAACACTACACTAAGTGGGAAAAAAACACAAAGCCAGACGACATGACTTCACTTATTTTGTTTTTTAAAAATGTTTCTCTTTGTTTTTTGAGACTCTCCCTATGTAATTCAGGCTGGCCTCACATTCAGGGTAGTCCTCCTGCCTCAGCCTCCCAAGCACTGGCTAGCAGTGAGCACTGTCATGCCTGGCTCATGATTCCATTTATGTGAAACATTCAAAATATGCAAAATCCCCAGACAGAGGGAGATCAGCAGCCACCACAGACTGGAAGTAAGTGACTGCTACATGGTGCACACTTTGGAATCACACAGGCAGCGCTGAGTGACACTGCAAATACGGTAAATAACATGGAATTGTACATTCTACATTTGTTAATTTTAGGTGTCAGGGTATAGCCCAACAACAGTGCTTATGCTACATACATACATAAAGAAGTACAAAATAAAATGGTTAATTTTATGTTTTGTGAATTTTATTTCAATTTAAAAACTTGGGCTGGGGAGATAGCTCAGCAGAATAAGGGCTTTCCTAGCAAGTGCAAGGACTGAGTTTAATGCCTGATTCTGCAAAAAAAAAAAAAAAAAAAAAAAGTCTAAAACACTTAAACGTGTACAACACAGCTCAGAATTAGTTATATTAAAAAAAATCAGCAAATCACTTAATTAGTGTTATATTTATATGACATATGTAACCCCAAAATATATTTTCTTTTTTTTTTTTTTGTCTTTTTGAGACAGGGTCTCACTATGCAGTTCAGATTGGCCTTAGGCTCACTTTGTAGCTCAGGCTGGTCTCGAACTCAACAATCCTCCTGCCTCAGCCTCCTGAGTGCTGGGATTACAGGCCTGCGCCACCACACCCAGCTCCCAAAATATATTTTCAAAGAATGCCTAAATGAAAAAATGACAATATGAAATTAATTAAAGTTATTAAAAATTATATTCTAGGTATGATTTTTAAACAGTAAAAATTTATGTATGAAACACAAAATTGTTTCAATCAAAACAAAAATATAAACAGAAAAAAAGGCTAGAAGTGTATGCCATCATGCTCAGCAATGACAATTACTAGCTCCTGGTATCTGCTGTTTTTCCCATTTTTTTTGAGACAGGGTCTTACTATGTAGTCTAGGGTAGTCTCAAACTCACAGTGATCCTCTTGTCTCAGCCTCCTGAGTGCTGGGATTAGACATGTAC
Organism: Ctenomys sociabilis; assembly: GCA_004027165.1. Classification (NCBI taxonomy): domain Eukaryota; kingdom Metazoa; phylum Chordata; class Mammalia; order Rodentia; family Ctenomyidae; genus Ctenomys; species Ctenomys sociabilis. Next base: position 8,057 of record PVKA01026346.1, on the reverse strand, counting down.
CACAGGACCAGATTAACTAAACTTTCTACAAAAAAAAAATTTTAATGTTATTTGTGTGAAAGGTTAATGTAAAAGTAATGTGATGAGTTAATGTAAAACTAAATGTAAAAAATTACTCTGCTGAACTTTCTGTGACCCTTTCATCCATCAAAGGGCACTAGCAATTGTTTCCTTTTAAGACCGCAACCAGGCTCCCATCATTAGACTGGGAATTCCCAAAAAACAATGCTCCCAGAAAAAAAACATATGCTGAGTAATGGTCACAGGGTCCCTGAAGGTGCTATTCTATGTTAACTATTCTATGTTAAATGACAAATTTGTTTGCCACACAGGATGAAGTTTCTACCTTTAAAACCACTATATTTTTAAGACTCCTGGCCATTTGTCTTCTCCTACATGAGTATGGTCAAGTGGTCCCAGGCTCAGTTATTACTGAGCCTTTTTATTAAAAGGCTCATACTTAAATTTTAATTTGGACTCAGGTCTGGTTTCTATGTTGAGAACCCATAACAATTTGCTTTAACAATTATAAAAAGAACAGTAAATGTGAAAAAAAAAGAAAGATTTCCCCAAATCAGTATCTTCCCCCATTCCTCTTACTGTTAGCTTCATGAATGCCTCACAGAAGAACACAGCATCAGATTCTTACCCAGTAAGGGAGCTGCTGGTCGGCCATGAATGCTTTGGGGCTGGGTTCCGTTTTGCCATTGCTGGTCCAAATCTTTTTCCATGTAACATATTTGTCATATCCATCTTTATGGCTGAAAGCAATACAAACAAATGTACCAAACTGTAAGTTAATCTAGTTTTCAAAACATGAGGCAGGTTGTTAAGTCTTACAAAAAGGATTTCGCCAGCCTTGTTACAAGGAGGGAGGTTTAGTTACTATGACCTCCACACAGCAGGCTATCAGAAGGGAAGAGTACTCTCGCCAGTTCTGGTGCCTAAAACTGACAGGACAGTATTATTTGAAGGGGGGGGTTAGAATATTTTTGAATGCATGGTTAATCCTCATTAAAAATTCCATCAAGAGATGATATAATTAGTTACAAAATGCTCAACTAAAAAAAAGGGGACAAAGAGAAGAACTGTACCACACAGAAACAGTAAGCTGATATATTTTAATCCAACTATAAAACTAATTCCTTAAAACATGAATGACAGAAACACATAAAAGGCAACTATAAATCAAACAACTTACTTTCCAGTCACCTTGGATCAAAAAGAAAAATTCAAGGGAGAATAAAAAATAAAAAAGAAAATGATAATAAAATCAAAATTTGTGGAATACTGCATAGCTAAATCAGTAATACGAGGGAAATTTAGATTTGCAATTTAATTTTTATTTTAGTATTAAATGTATTTATTCAGAGAAGATATAAAAATTGATAAACTTCAACTTAAGGAACTAAAAGAGAAATCTGGTGCAAGCAGAAAAAAGTAAATAAAAATCAGAGTATAATGAAATTAAAAATAAAACTAAAACCAAAATCTGTTTCTTTGAAAAGATCAATAAAACTTCTATGCCATCCATCAAGACAGTTAAGGAAAAAACAAAACTGCTAAGAAAAGACCACTAGTTGACAGTCAGCACCCCTGTTGCCTATTTCTGCACCCCCACCACCTGTCACTACTGTGGCAGCTCCAAGATAAACTATCCCATGAGAGTGCTCAAACCCTGCATTCAGGTGACAGAAGCACACACATGCATAAGTCTCAGCCCCCAGGTCGCGGTCAGAGTCACAGCGACAGCAGCCACAACTCAGACAGCACAATCATCCAGAAAGCCCGGGGAACAGCCTGGCCTCTCATCCCGCCATCCCCATCAGGCACACCCCAACACTAGCCAACGAACCTTCTGTAGTAATGATCAAAACATTCGTTGCAGAAATGTTCCCCGCAGGAGAGGTGATACCACCGGGATGTGTAGCCATTTTTGGCACATCTGAAAAGAGCAAAAACATATGGCTTTGGTAATTAATAAACACTTCTTTCCATTTAAAAAACGTTAGTAGCATGTCCTATGAGCCCGTTTTCTGTATCTGTACTCAGCACTCCCACAAGAGAAACCCAGACACATGAATGCTAGAAAACACAGGTTGAGAATCTCTTTACCTAAAATGCTTGAGACAAGTGTTTTAGACCTCACACTCTTGAACTTTGAAATGTCTGCACATATATAATGGGTTATTTTGGGGAGAAGCTGAGGCCTAAATACAAAATTCCCTAGTTTCATATGTACCTTATATGCACAGCCAAAGGTCACGTTACAAATTTTCATAGCACTGACGCTTTGACTTAGGCCCATCACACGAGGGCAGGTGTGGCATTGTGCTAACACCCACACCATCTTGGATTTGAAGCACATGTAACACGCCTTGAGGACACAAGGACACAGACAGGTGGTACTTAACCTAGCTGGTTGCCTGCATCTTAGGAGCCTTGCAAGACTCCCTGGAGCTTTGATGGTGTTTCATGACATGAAGCAATGATATCACTGCACCTGCTCCAAGTCACATGTTCATGAAGGACAGAAGATTTTACCCAGAACACTGGTGCAGTATGGGGGTGAGGGGGACATGGATCTGGCTACCTGCACTCTGAACACTAAGCAGGCAGCAGAGCAGTATAACCTGTCAAACAGCTGGTAATACCACAAGGGAAGGAAAAAGCACACTAACTACTGTCTCTCTGCACTAAAAAACAACAGATTTCGTTTCCCAGGTTTTACTAACTCTTAAGCCTATGTTGGTGATTTCTCTATGCAAGTTAAAAAGGTCACATTTGTTCTACCCAACAAAAATGGCAAAACCGCAGTTAAATAATTTCTCTGAGACCTGTGTATGGATATAGAAAGAGCTGTCGTCTTACATAAGGGAGAAAGAATTACAGTAAAAAAGTACACAGTGCTGGTCTCTATGGAGCATGGAGTCCTTCCAACCATGTGGCCACCCTGCACCTATCCCCCAGCTGGCCAGCCCCCAGGAAGCTGCAGCAGAGGGCGGCTGCATGGGAGGTCACAAGCAGAGCTGCTAGGGGTGTGGTCTCTCCCACAAAGCAGATGTGTAAAGGGATGTGGAGGAGGTTACAGTGAGCAGCGGATGGGGGAGCAAGGTCCCTATTACTAGACAATGGACAGTGTCTACTTCTTCCTTTAGGGGAATCATGCTCACGGATGATTTTCCCACCAGTGTCCTCACAGACAGAATGGAAGGCCAGCCCTCGCCCTGCTAAGCAGACCTTTCTGAAGCACTTGCAAAGCAAACAGGGCATGCTGCTGTACAGCCCGCCTTTTCACATTTCCGGTATTTCTTCTCAGACACACCATCTTCATCCTCATCCACTGTCTCCGTTACTTTCTTCTTTGCCTGAGGAAGAAGCAGCTGAGATTAAGATTTCCTGGGACTGAGAGGTGATGGCAGTGGGAGGTTTAGTGAAATCATGTGAATTACATTTTTTCATTTTGTTTTGTTTTTGCATTATGGGGTATGGGGCCTTTTCATTAAGCTACATTCAGCCTGTCTGCCTGCCTATTTATTTACACAGAGTCCTGCTCAATTGCCCAGGTTGAGTTCCAGCTTGAATTCTTCCTGTCTCAGCCTCCCAGAGCACTGGGATTATGAGCATCACATGAGGCTGTGTCAGAAGCTGTAACTATGAAGATCAACAACACCTTGGCAGAATGGGAGCTAACCAACACAGCAAGTTCTTCACAACTGCACACTGCAAATAATTCACTACCATGCCAGAGATCCAGCCAAGGAACCCTAATGACACAAATCCATGAAACTTGTTTTTTTATGTATTTGGCACAGGGACTCACAGGGGGTGGCTGGATAAGCACATCCTGGGTCAGAGCTGGCACAGCATGTGAGGCTCGTGATTAAACCCTGATCCCTGCACTTGCCTAAGTAGGTGCTTAGTCCACCGAGCTATCTCGGCAGCCCACATGAATCTTTTGAGGAAAGAATGACAAGAGAATATGTAAAAGTCACTCTCTAAGAATTTCTTCTTTCTTTTCTTAGAATCCTTTTAGTGTACAGATATAAAAAACTAGAAAAAGTTAAGGTGTTGAGTTTTGTCTCTTAAGCATTTACACATTGTACCCAAGGAAAAGAAAGAGCAAAGCCTTGCAGGTGAACCTCGAGCTGAGGTCCAAGTTGCTCTGAACAACATCCAAGCTCAGCAGGACCTGGCCTGGGCCTCTTCCCCTGGAAGCTTCAGCACTGCCGCAATTCCTGGATCACCCTGTGCTGATTCACACCAGGCCTTTACCTTCACAAAAGCCCTCCTGGCCAGACAAGAAACTGTTTTTGACATCCAATCACTTTATTATGCAATGTTATGAAACACTGAGTTTTCTCAAGGAACCTATTTGAGACCTGGAGTTATAACTTTCCCACTCTTACTCTTCAGGCCTGACTGTAATGTTTCTATGTACTCAAAAAAGGTTTGTTGAGTGAACAAATGCATACTACCTGCCTACCAGAGCTCCTCAAAGGAAGGCTATCTGGAGTTAGATCAAAAGCTGCTCTTTTCTTTGACCTCCCTCTAGGGGCTGCCATTGTAGGGATCTGAAAAACAAAAACAAAATTTACACCATTAAGTATCAAGCATCTGCTAATGTTTTCAACAGCCCAGAGCAAAGTTATTAGGTAATTTAGTAGGAATCAGGGAATTCTGTGCAGTCCTTAGCTTTATCATAAAGGACAAGATTAGCATGCATGAGGCCCTGGATTCAATCTTATAAATAAGCATCAAGATAAATAAATACACCAGGTATAGTGGTGCACATGTGTAGTCCCGGGACTTGGGAGGCCGAGGCAGGAGGATTGCCATGAGTTCAAGGCCAGCTTGGGCTACATAGTAAATTCAAGGACAGGCTGAACTACACAGCAAGACTCTTTGTCTCCAAAAAAAAAAAAAAAAAGAAGAAAAAGTGGTTAAAGAGGAAATGAAAACAAGCTATAAAAGCCATTATTAAAATTTTGAAGTTTTTTAACCTTAATGTAACTGACAGATGTGTTGCCATTTGGAGGCACCTATTGTAATCTCTGAATTTCTGCTTTTGGAGCAGCTATGCTTGAAGAAAGAATTTAAAATTGGAAGAACTAAAATGGTTGTGCTTTTAAATACAACTTTAGAAATACTAAACTGTGATTAAACCAGTTATACTGAGCGTTTCCCCACTTAATTCTTCAAATAAGGCAAATATAATCATTTTATTTCATGTCCAATTTTATATGCAGACTTCTTCCTAATTTTAAATGTATAACTTTGATTTTAATATAATAAAAACTAGGGTGTGTTTCTGTAAATGTGTACATAGACCTATCAATATGTTAGTATTTAAATAACCCCAGGTTTTTGTTTTCATTTTTTTCCACTCCAGGGGTAGAAGTGGACCCTTCACACTGAGCTACAGCCCTAGCCCTTTTGTCATCTTGGGAGACAGTCTCATTAAGTTGCACACACTGGGCAGGAACTTGAGATCCTCCAGTCTCGGCCTCTGATTTACAGGCCTGTGCCACCACACCACACTTGGCTCAAGAAGCGTTTTTTTAAAACACTAAACTCATGAAAACATGAGTCAAAAGGGCTTCAGGTAAGAATATGTATAATAATGGTCAGCATAATTTCTAAAAATTGGACAAACTACTGGAAACTTCTAGCCATTTTTCACTGCACCTATCATTCCCATGCCAATCAATTTTTTAGAAATATGAACCCAATACAATAATTCAATACTGAATTACTTAATCTTCAAAATCCAGTTCAATAATTCAGTACTGAGTCCTCAAGTGCGTGGATGTCTTCTGCTGACTAGGTTACCTTCCTGGAAGACAATTAATTATTGATGGTAGCTGTCTTTCGCACCTCCCAGAGAAAATCGCCCCCTCCTCACCTGCCTTTCTTCTGCTAAAGCAGATTTAAAAACAACATAAAACTGGCAGCCAAAGAGCGGGGCTGTGTGTACCCAAGGTGGATTCCCCTCCCCAGCCAGCGTGGCCCACAAAGCGCAGCAAACTCACCCGGGGGAACCCGGGCCTCTATCTGACTGGGTTCCGGGTCGCTGAACCCCAACTTGGCCCAGCTGGGCCTGCCCCTGTCCGCCCCTCACCCTCCAGCTGCCAGAGCGCGCGGGCCGGTGCTCCCTTAAACGGGCGCCCAACTCGCTGTTGCACCTGCGGGGCGCCCGGACTCTGGCTCTCGGGACTGGGCCTGACTGTAGCAACCCCCACAAGGGGCCCGAGATGCTACCCGGGGCGCAGCGGCCGCCCCGGGCTCGACTTCGCGCGGAAGGACGCGGGCGTCTCGGGACGCGGGCACCGCCGAGCAGAAGAAAACCTGCAGAGCGTCCGGGAGCCCCACACCCCCACGCCTGGCCCAGGACTCCCCTTGCTCCCCGGGGATCCCGCCCCGCACCTCTTCCCATCGCGGGCGAAGGGACGGACCAGCTCCTGGACTCCGCTGCCTCCTGCCCGGGCGATAGGTGCTCCTGGGGGCAGGAAAAGGGCTCGCACCCTCGCCCCGCCGCTTTGTGTGGCGCTGTCACCCGAAAGTCGCCGCCGCCCCCACGCCCGCCCGCTGAGCCGAGCGCCGCCCACCTCGGAGCCCCGAGAGCCGGTGCTCACCCTGGACCGCGGGAACCGCCGCGCGGCCCGCCGCAGCCCCGCTCGGCCGCCGCCGCCGCCGCTTCCGCCCCTCCAGCGGTGTGACCCTGGGTGGGCGGAGCCGCGGGCCCCAGGAGCCGCGGGGCCGAGGCTCCGCCCCCGCCGCGCGCCCCGCCCCCCGCCCCAGCCACTTCCGTCGCTGCGCTGGCCTGGGAGGGGCGGGGCCGCGAGTTCCGAGTAGGGCGTGGCCTTACTCGGAGGGAGGGGCCTGGAGGGGCTCTCCGAGGGGCGTGGCCTGTGCTCCTGTAGGGGGCAGGGCCTCGCGTTGGAGAAGAGGTGGGAGCAGCCGCGAGGTGGCAGTGGCTGGAAGTGGGGCGACCTTCAAGGTGGGTCACTGTGGGACACCGGAGAGGATGGGAGCGGGAGCGGCTTGCCGGAGTGTGTGAGCCGATGATAGCTTTGCCGGACGAAGCATCCACACTGCAAAATGGGATACAGGGAACAAGGAGGTGCACAGTGAAGGGTTTGAGCCGCGGAGCTCGGCGGGGGCGCCGGGCGGACTCCCAACCCCTTAGTGCGGTCTGGGCAGGGCGAGGGATGTCTGGGCCCCGAGCGCTGTGTGCCCTGAGGAAACGGCTTTCAATTTAAGGAAATTTAAAAATAAACCTAAAGGTGGGTGATGAAGTTGATTTTTGTTCTGAGGAGAAGCTGTGTGTGCTGTGACAGAACATCTTGAGACACTGCCAGATGTTTCCTGGGAGACAAGTTCCTGTCAGTTGAAACCCCTGTGCTACAGTGTATGAAAACATAACAGCTCAGGTTGTATAAGGATGCTGTTAACATAGCTGTGCAGCTGACTTGAAGATACTTCAGTTTCATTCCCAAGAATGGCCTCCAACAAGGCATCATGGATGAAAATATACTGCTCCTACAAGTTTTCATAGAAGGATTTGTCTTCCAAGTTAAGGGAAGCAGCAGCAGCATTTCTGGGGGGCAAGTTCAGAAGGTCCAGTCTGGCACAAGAAGAGCCCCGCCTTACCTGCAGTGTACCAGTACAGGGCCCGTGTCTGGCATTCTGGCAGCTGAGGATCTCCTCACAAAGGATTCCCTTTCTCCACTGTTCAGACCAGATGCCGCCTTCAAGATCAGAAGGGAAGACTAGCTGCTGCTCTGCCCTCTCCAGCAAGATACTAAGTGTTGGTTGAGACTCCATCTTCAGAATCAGTGCTTCATTTATGAGTTTTATAATTGTTTTGCAAGGTAGTTTTCCTTTAAAGAACAATCCTTTTTATATTTTAACTAGAAAAACTCTCTTATTCCTATAAGTTGTGTGAGGTACTCTGTGAAAATGATTTGCTATTCTTAATCTCAAATTCCCCCAAAATCATGTAAATCAAGAGATTCACATTTTTATATTCACTAACAATATGAACTGTCAAACTG
>PVKA01026345.1:0-31848 GCA_004027165.1 Ctenomys sociabilis | reverse complement strand
AAAGTATTAATTATTGAATCTTTGATGTAATTCAGGTATAAAAAATAAGATACACAAACAGCTACACTCTCTTTCTTTACTGATAAGAGTCATATGCTATAATAATGTCTGTAAGTAAAATATCATGTATGCACCTTCTATGATACCAAAACATTATGAAAACAGTTTGCAATGTATTAATTTATGAAATCCATCTTGTCAAGGTATCTTAAAACTGTCTCATTGATATTTGTACTTCAATAAAACAACAACAAAACAGAGTTAATACTTGTTTTGTGAAGTTGACTGTAGTGGTATCTGATTTGTATGTGTTTATAATTGTCTTTTCCTATTGAATTGTTCTTTTCACCAGTGTGCAATGACCTTTCTTGTCTCTTCTGATCAGTCTTGACTTAAATCTACTTTTCTTTTTCCATTTTTCTATTCCTACTTTTTCTTGGTTTCTGTTGTACTATTGTTTTCAATCATTCTTCTTTCAATCTATGAATTTCTTTTTAGGTTAAATATGTTCCTTGTATACTGCATTGTGGCTTGTATTTAGAGGTCCCCAAAGCCTCATGTGCTCATTGTTGAAGCTTTGAGAGATGGCTGGATCATGGTATATGATTAAAAGTGTGTAATTTTGGATTTTTCCACTAATTGACTGAATACAGTTCTGGGGTAGATCATGTGAAGTCCCACCATGCATGTGGGTGAAACCACCCAAAAGGCTTCTAGCTTGGATGTGATAAAAGAGAGAGGGGGTCTGGCAGCATGCTGCTTGCTGTTGGCTTGCTGTTTCTTGACTGATACACCATGAATTGTTTGTCCTCTGTGATGCCCCTTTGCCAGCCCACCCTGCCTTGATTGCAAAGTTGCATCAGGTGACAAACATGACCACAACCATCTTTTGCACAGAAACACAAATGTGGATGTATTTTCCAAAATTTTAGAACAAATTCTGTTTTGAAGTAGTTATAGAGTAAATTATGCTGTTTACGTGTACAGTCTCTCTGGCCTGATTCTTCTGGAGTTTAGGGGCTGCAGTATAGGCTGGAGTGGAGAACAGAAGACTATTGATTTTCCCAGTGTTTGGAAGATTGGGATATACATGTGAAGCCAGTGAACACAAAGTCTACCCCAGAAATCTGGTCTCTACAGCATGAGATCACCCCTCAGAGGTTTTTATGTCACTGTATAGAATGACTTTTCTCCAACAAAGCAGGGCATGGGGATCAGCTAAGTTACCGTAAGCAGTACTGGTTCTTCTTTTCTTTCATTGTGTCTTTGACTTGATCTGTATATCAACTTTACTTACTAATTTTCTATTTAATAGTGAAGTCCCCTTTCCTACCTTTCCAGTACCATTCTTCTCAGTGAATCAGGTGATTGATATCTTGTATGTTTTTCTATGTGAAATTTGTATCAATTTCTTATAGCCAACATAACAAATAACCATAAATTTCTTGGTTTACTTAACTTTAAACAATGTAAATTTATTCTTTACAAACCTGAATCAAGGTGTCAAGAAAGCTTTGTTTCCTTAAAAGACTCTAAAGAAGAGGCCATCTCTGCCTTCTCCTGTGTCTGGAAGCTCTAGGAAGTCTTGATTTTTCCTTGACCATAACTGCATCATTCCAGATCCAATTTTTTTCTTCACATGGTTTTCTTATAAGGACATTAGTCACTAGATTTAGTGCCCACACTTGTCTAGTATTAGATCAATGTGACTTCATTTTAACTTCATTAAAATGTGACTTCATTTTAACTGAATTAATAGTTATCTGGAGAGATTCCATTTCTAAATAAGGTCACATTCTGTGTTGTAGGTATAAGTGAATTTGAGGGTGCATGGCATTCATTACACCAATTTAGTATCCTCCCCCCTTTTATGAGTTTATAGACATAAATACAATTAAGTTTTGTATTAATTTTATGTCTGATTTTCTATTTTAGTAATTTTTGTATAAATGTATTTTTTGAGATGATCATCTTATATAATGACAATTTTACTTCTTTTTAAAATAGGAACCTATTACTACTGAGTTTTAAAGAAATGCTCTGAGTAAATCTCCAGTAAAATGATGTCTATTGGGTTTTATGGGTATAATTAAGAATTTTTTGTGGTTTGATAAAGGCTTATATCATGAATGCCTGCTAGAGTTTGTTTTTCCTACTGCTGAGAAAAAATACCTGACACAAGTTAAGTGTTGAAAGGTTTATTGGGCTTTTAGTTCATAGAGATTTCAGTCCATAGTTGGTGGTTCGAAGGCAGATGACAGGGGGACATCACAGAGGAGAAACAGTTCATTGCAGGTGAACATAGCAAAGGACCTTAACAAAGTCTTTCTGCTACTTTTATCTTTATTTTTTTCTCTGGAAAACTCCAATTTTAATTTATAAAGAATACAAAATGGTAAAAAAATGGAAATGAAACAAAATTTCATTAAACAAAGTAATAGGAATTCGACAGTTGTTGTATTGCATGTTATCTTCAAATTAGTTGTTTAGGTCCGGACTCTACTTATGTTGGGTAACTCTCACACCCTTAATTCTAGTGCATTCGATTCTAGCACTATACCATGAATCAATTTCAGCATCAAACACTAGATCCAGCCACCTCTGAAAAAGCCCCACATATGACTGCATGAGATTATGGGAAGACATCTAGATACAAGCTTTGACATTTTTATCTGCATCATTGTAAGGAATGATTGTTTTATTTTCTAGTAAATAATTTAGTGTGATTAGTATATTAATATATTTTGTTATTAACCCAACTTGAGTTAAGTCAAACCTGGTCATTATGGATTATATATTATTTGTTTTTTGGTTTGCTAATATTTTGATAAGGATTTTTTAAAATTTGTATAAGTATGTGAGATTTTCCTATGGCTTTCTTGAATTATTAATATTAAATGTTTGATTTTAAGATTATATTGGACTCATAAGATTACTGGACAAGTATTTCTACTTTTCCATATTCTGGAGCATAAGTATAAAATGCTCTTATGACACTGAGAAATATGTACTCCATTTACATTTCATATGTTTAAAAATGCATCTACTTCCCGGTTAGTTGGGGCTGGATCTATTTATTCCAATAAATATATGATATCTGGAAAAACAACTGCAATTGTAGCAATTTTTGTTTGTTTGTTTTTCTAGTTTCTAAAAACAACTTTAGACTTTTTTTTGGAGAAGTTTTTAGTTCATAGAAAGATGACCAGAAAGCTCAGAGATTTTTCCAAATGTCTGTTATTTTCCCCATCTCAGGTTTCCTTATTATAAACTTCATCCTTAGTGTGGTACATTTTTCTACAATTGATAAGTTAATGCTGATCTATTAATCATAATTTTACAATAAGATTCACTTTTGTATTGTACATTCAATGAGTATATAGGTAGAAATAATGACAAGTATTTATTATTGCCCTAACATAACAAATACATTTATAGCCCTAAAAATCACCCTTTATGTCATCTACTCATTCTTTCATCTCCCTCCCAAGCCTTTTTTTGACTTTTATATATATAAAGTTGTGATTGTAAAGTATGAATACTTTTTAGTTTGGATTCTTTCACTTGGCAATATACATTTAAGGTTCCTCCATGTATTTTCATGGCTTAATATTACAATGTGTTTTATCGATAAGTTATGTTCTATGGTATGACTACTGCATTTTGTTAATCTTCACCTAGTAAGGAAAATTTTAATTGTTTCCTAATTTTGACATTTATACATACAGTTGTTATATATAAAACATATAGTTTTCTGTATGTAGAAAAATTTTGAATTCACTCTGGTAATTATCAAGGAGCATACTTTCTGGTCTATTTTACTATTCACTAGGTAGTAATATTTTTCTTATGTTTAGTTTTGTAAGAAATGCCTGAATGATTTTGAAAAGTGGCAGTACCATCTTTCATTCTTGGCATCAGTGAATAAAAATTATTGCTGCTCTGTGTCTTTGATACGTTTTGACATTGTTCATATTTTTGATTGGTAGTTGTTCTAATCAGTACGACATTTCACTGCTATATTTTTATTTAAATTTCCTTGGTGACATATAGTTTGAAGTGTCTTCATATACTTATTACACAGTAATACATCTCCTTTGGAAAAAAGTGTTTGCTCAAATATTTTGGCCATTTTAAAATATATTGTTTTATTGGGTTTTATTTATTTATTTTTTTTTGTCTTTTTTGAGACAGGGTCTCACTGTGCAGTTCAGGCTGGCCTTAAGCTCACTTTGTAGCTCAGGCTGGTCTCGAACTCACAACAATCCTCCTGCCTCAGCCTCCCTAGTGCTGGGATTACAGGCATGCGCCACCACGCCTGGCTCTATTGTTTTATTGTTTAGAGGCTTTTTGTATATTTTGGATATCAACTTTTCAAAATGGGCTATTTATTGAAAAATCTTTTTTCCTAGTTTGTATTTTGCTTTTTTATTCTCTTAATATCATTTACAAAGTAGAAGTCTTTGTTTTTACTTATTTTTCAAAGATTATTTAAATATAATTGAGAGGATTTGCTTCTGAGATGTATGTTTTGTTTGACTGATTTATTTGTTTATCTCTTGCCAAGTTGTCTGGATTACTATCACCTCATAGTAAAACTTCTGGTGCGGTATTATTAGTCCTTAAGCTTTATTCTTCAGTATTGGGTTACTTGGGTACTTTGGCATTCTATGTACAGTTAGAATCAATTGATGTTCACCACATATTTTGCTGAAAGGTATGCTGAGACTGCATCTATAAGATGGGAAGAACTTATTTTGATAATATTAGTCTTCCAATCCATGTACATGTACTACACTATACTCTGAATATATTTCATTTTTGTGGAGATTCAATTTTTTTCATGAGAATTTTATAATTTTCTTTATATATGTCTTATATATATTGTATGATATTAATATATATTTATCTTTTATCTCTGATACTAGTATAAATAATATATTTTAAACTTCAGATTCTACTTGTTAATTACTGGTATAAGAGAAATCAATTGAGTTTTGTATATTGGCCTTGTGTCTTACAACTTTGTTATAATAGTTTAATATTCCAGTAGTTTTTGTGTTGTTGCTTCTTTGTCATCTTCTACATAGCATCTACCTTTATCTTTGTGAACAAAGACAGTTTTACTTTTTCCTTCCCCATTTGTATTTCTTTTCTTTTATGGCTAGCTTAGTCAATGCTGGGGGTGGGGCTGGTGTGGCATATGGTGCCAGGGATCAAACAGTGGTCCCTGTGCTTACTTAAGCTTGCCTAAGCAGGCACTTTGGACTGCTGAGCTATCTTTTGAGCCCCTGTATTTCTTTTCTTATGGCAATAACTATGCTGAGTAGGAATGAAAAGAGTACATTATTGCTTTGCTCTTTTTCTTAGAAGGAAAGTTCTTCACTGCTGACTATAAATTATTGTAGATGTTTTTCAGGCTGAGTATTTCCATTCTATGGCTATTTGCTGAGAATTTTTTTCTTGACTAGATGTTGGATTTTGTCAAATACATGGTTTGGATCCGTTGATGTGACCACATTATTCTCTTGCATAGCCTAGTGCTATGGTATTAATTGATCTTCAAATGTTCTACCAGCCTAATAAGTCTGAAATAAATATTATTTTTTCAGTACATTATTTTAGGTTAAATGCATATTATTTAGCATTAGATGCTAAATAATTTTAAATTATTTTAGTTTACATGCTTAAATATCTTCCTTAGTCTTTTTGTATGTGATACATAATAATTACATTCATATTCAGAAGTTGGTATTTGTTGGGCTGTCTGTCTGTCTATCTATCTATCTGTCTATCTATCTATCTATCTATCTATCTATCTATCTATCTATCTATCTATCTATATATCTGTCTATGTATCTGTCTATCTCACCTTAATCATTTTTGCTCTTTCGTCTATAGAATCCTTCCCTTGTCCTGTTTCCTTGGACTCCTTACTCCTCTCCACAGGGTGTATATTTTCTACCATTGGTCCTTTATATTTCTTTTAAAATTATTTATATTTTAGATCTCTCATTTAGAGATATCGTGTGATATTTAGCCTATGTGTCTGATTTACTTTAGTTAATATATATTATGGTTATAAAATCTGTCCATTGTCCTACAAAAGACTTAGATTTTTTCTATTGTATATGCCATGTTTTCTTTATCCATTCATCTGTTGATAGGCATATTGGCTGCTTTCATAATATACCTGTTGTGAATCATGCTGCTATAAACATGGGTCTGCATATATACCTGTAATATGATGACTTTAAATCTTTGCAAAGTTACCTGCAAGGTGTTTAGTGGGGTCAAATGGGGTTTCTAGTTTTAGGCTTTAGAGGAATCTTGATACTGATATTTTCTAGCAATTGTATTATGTTTAAATATCTTTGTACTAGCTGAATGTATTTCCTAATTCATATTATTCCTTTACTATTCACTAGGTGGTAATATTTTTTTTTTTTATAAAGAAAGACTATAGAGAATAGTGAATTTAGAAAACACTATGTTCTACTTTTTTTTCTACTCAAAATTAGGTTTATGATCCATTTTGTGTTAATTTACATGTATTTTGGGAAGAAGATGTCCACTATCTTTCTCAAATTAACTTTCTAGATCCTTGAAAAAGAGAAGAAGCCTGCTTAGTTTTGTTAGGAAACGAGTTTGTACATCTATTTGGAGCATAAAACCTTAACAATGCTAATTTTTAAATCCATAAATACAACTTATCCTTCAATTATTTAGGCCTCCTTTAATTTCTTTCTTCTGTGTTTTCTAATTTTAGAGTATGAGTTTTACAATTTTTTTCTTGAATATATTTATGGAATATTATTTTTGATACTATTTTAACTATTTTTAAATTTATTTATTTGGTACTACTGAGCTATCTCTGTAGCCACTTTGGTGCCATTTTAAATGGGATTGTCTTGCTACTTTTAGTCTTAGGAGGTTTCATTGCTAGTGTATAGCTCTTAAAACTATTGATCTTTTGTATATTATTCTTTTGTTGTCTAATCTTGATGAACTTATTTATTAGTTCTAATAGTTTTTCAGTGATAACCTAACTTTATGGATGTGGTTCGTTTTACTTAATGTAATGTTTTCAACTACCATACATTTTGCTGCAAATGACTCCTAGTGATCTTCTTGTCTCAGCCTCCCTAGTACTAGGATTATAGGAGTGCGCCACCATGTCCAGTTTGAGTGGCCTGCATGGTATGGTACCCAGGATCAAATCTAGCTGGGTCCTTCTGCTTGCCAGGCACGCCACTAGACCACTGAGCTATCTGTTCGTCCATATTGTGAAGATATTTAAAATAACTGATTGAAATTTTTTTCAATAAGTCTGACATGTAGGTCTTCTCATAGGCAGTTACTTTTGCATACTTTTTCATATGTGTTTTACTCATTTTCTATTGCTTTGTGTGTCATATTTTTTCTTAAACATTTAAGTTTTAGTTAATAATAGTAATTTTGCATTCTGGGTCATTATCTCTCTAGCACTGCTTGTGATTTCATGTAGTCTTGCCTGGAATCTTAATGAAGTGTATTTCATCTTTGTCTAT
Organism: Ctenomys sociabilis; assembly: GCA_004027165.1. NCBI lineage: Eukaryota > Metazoa > Chordata > Mammalia > Rodentia > Ctenomyidae > Ctenomys > Ctenomys sociabilis. Next base: position 24,298 of record PVKA01026345.1, on the reverse strand, counting down.
ATACTCTCATGTTGCTACGAGATTACAGTTTAGGAATACACACAACTCACCCTGGGATGATAGTTTTATCAGGACTCCCTTTTACTCTGAGTTCTGTTATGCTTGCTTCCCTCTGCCACTGAGCTCTGTTCACACTCAGCTGTTAGCCTCCACTAACTGGTGACTGATGGTTACACAGATTGCTTCACTTGTAACAGAAGTTTACTTGAGTTCCTTTATAGAAATTGTCTCTGAGGCCCATTTATCAGGTTTATTCTGACATTCAGAAGACTATTAGCTCTTCCTCTTTCTCTCTGGTAAACTACTAGCCGGTTTGTGGTTTAGTTTATTGCCCTTAACTAATTATCATTCTCTATTGGTTTTGGATGTGCTTTTGGCTTGAGATTTCCTAACCCTTTCTAAACATGAAATAAGTTATGCTAGGAGAGCTTTTATATCTGCTTGTACTGGGGAAAGCCTCTGTGCCAGTGTTTAGAGTGATACTGCTGTTATGAGTAGGCTGCTGCACAGGGAATTGGTCTTTTAAATTTGCCTGTTCTGACCTAGAACTCTGTCTTATGAGAAATTAGGACAAGTAAGCATGATTTGGTCCCAGTTTAGAAGCCTAGTGAGTGGAGACTGGGAAGAAAACTGGTGTTTTTCTTGGAAAAGGGTGTCACACCAGTTTGGGTAGGGGTGAGGGAAGTGGGGCATGAGAAGAGCAGGTGGCCTAACAGTGAGGTCTCTGTCACTGGACTGGCTTAAGAGTTGAGTGATGAAGGAGGCTTGTGTATCTTGTGTTCTTAGCTTTAACCACCTGGGGTAGAAGTTCTGTTAATTCGAACTAGCGTGTGTGTGTGTGTGTGTGTGTGTGTGTGTGTGTGTGTGTGTAGAGGGAGGATGAGTGAATCTGAGAGTAATGGATCTGATGCCATATACTACTTATATCCTTACTAAAATTAGTTGATATTCTTAAGTATTTCCTTATTTACTGTTAATCATAGTAAAATTTTCTGAGACTTTAAATGTGTGTGTATAATTTTTTTTTATTAACCATAGTTTTTCCCTTGGTGAGAGTGTTTGTGGGAGTCTTCATATTATACCATCTTAGAAATCAGCCTCCTATTCTGTAAGCATTAAAGAATTAGAGGTTTAGAGATACTACAAATGTCATACAACTATAGTATATATACCAACCATTTTTACATTTTGTTTTCCAAAGATTTACTCAGCATAGTCATAATATATATATATACATAAATATTCATTTGGAGCAATTGTGAGCATACATTTATAGCATTTCTTCTCAGTTACACTTTAATTAAAAGAACATTTATGTTAATTGTGCTATTTCTCAAAATTCTGTTAGAATTATAATTTTAGTTAAACAAAATATGGCTATATCTGAAAACAATCTTGAGCAACACCCACACAAATGAATACAACTATATGATTACATCTATATAGAGTACAAAAGAACAAAACAAATCTGTCATTAGAGTCAGGACAGTCGTAATGTTCGGTTTTGTTTTTGATCTAGGTCCTGGTAGTTACATTCATCTTATGAAAATCTGTTGATTTTTATTTATGCTATCTGCACTTTTGTGCACATTATACTTACATAAATTTTAACATGTTTATTAAAGGGTCCATATTAACTGTAGTTTAAACAAAATACAGTTCAGAGTAAGCTTATAATGTTTAATTTTACTCATTTTGTTACTTAAAAATCATGATGTTTTGTTCCTCTAGTGTGAAGAAAACTTGTTTTTTACTTTATAAATAAAAATAACTTAAAACATATATTATTGTGATTCATAATGACTGTTTGATACTTGTGCTTCCATAAAATATTTTAAAATTTGGAGACTCTTCAAGCATTTCTTTCTAAAAATTGAAGCTTAGTCATTTATGTGTTTTAAAAAGCCATGTTTTTTCCTTCAACTCCAGGGAATCAATCCTTCATAAAATATATTAAATCGGGGGGGTCTTTTTATCCTTTGTAATACATTTTTAAATTTTATTCTGTAGGACTATTTTGAAAGAAAGTGGGTTTGCCAGATACCTTCATTCAGCTGTTCTTATCAATGGAGCTATGCTTATTTTTGGAGGAAATACCCATAATGACACTTCCTTGAGTAACGGTGCCAAATGTTTTTCTGCCGATTTCCTGGCATATGACATAGGTATGTATCTGTTAGGAATCTATAAAGTAGGAAATATCAGAAGTTTTCCATGTAGAGATTATTTTTATTGCAGCATGCATATATGTCATTTTAGAAATACATTTAGTGATAGATTATCAATGACATTCTCTCTAAGCTCAGCATAGTAGTAGTATAGAGCTAGGAAAACAAAAGAGCTGGAATGAGTTAGTGGTGGAAAAATAGAAATGTAGGTTTAAATGTCCACTCTGAAGCTTTGTTGTATTTGTGTCCCTATTTAACACTATTATGTTTGTGGGTATATCATTTGGATAATGATAGATATGGAGTACTGCCATTTTATGCAAATTACAAGTGGGAAAGTAAACATTTTAGATTCAATAGCAGTCTAAAAAGTTACATTTAAATAAAATTATATGTAACAAATATAAGAATCTAGAGAAATGAGTATGGAGAAAGTATAGCTAAAGAAATAAGATTATGTGACAAAATAGAAACTCAGAATGTACCTGAGAAAGAAGATATGTAACTATATCTTCTCCTTCCAAACTAGAAATATAGCACATTTATATTATTCATTTAATTTCAATAATATTTATAGTGATGCTTTATGAATATTTAATTGAATATAATTATTGAAATTAATTTTCCACTAGATCCTTATAACAAAGACTTTTCTTTGTATATATTATTGATAAAACCTAGTTGATACTGTGATCAACAATTTAAAAGACCTCCAGATAGCTCAACAGAATAAGCACCTACTTAGGCAAGCGCAGGTACCAGGATTTGATACTTGGCACTACATTCCCCACCGGCTCCATCCCCAGGTGCACTGAACTGGCCACTGAGACCTTGTATGGTGGTATATGCCTGTAATCCCAGCACTGGGGAGGCTGAAAGCAGGAGAATCACTACAAGTTTGAGCTGCATAGTGAGGCCCTGTGCGAAATACATAAAAAACTAAAAAAAACAAACAATTTAAGAGTGAGGTGTTTTTTTAGTTGAGCTGGGCATGTTGACACACACCTGTAATCCCAGCAGTTGAGAGGCTAAGGCAGGAGGATTCCTGTGAGTTTGAGTCTACCTTGGCCGGGCTATACGAGCAAGTTCAAGGCCAGACTGCACTACATAATGAGACCCTGCTTCAAAAAAGTAACAATGACAACAGCAACAATAACAAAATATTTATTATTTGACAAATTTGGAATTTTTTTTATTCTGTATTTTTTAAAATTATATTTTAAATTTGTTAGAAAAGCTAGTTGAGGTTAAAGAAAAATAGTGTTTTGTTTGTTTCAGAAAAATACAGAAAGGAGATGTTGAATTTTTACTTAAAGAATCCATAGCAAATTTAATTTTAGCATAGAACAGGAAACACTTTCAAATTGTAGGCCAAAAATCTTTATCTTACTATTATTTATTAAATCCTTTCAAAGTGCTAGGAAGTAGACTCTGGGATTTATGTATAAAATCCATAACCTTTCTAACTTTGTAACAAGATAGTATTTTCCTCATTTAAGAAGATTAAATGGACAGGAATAGCAAGAAGTTGTTCACAACTGTGTATGCAGTAAGTGGTAAACCTAGTTTTTATAACTTTTAAAACTGTGGCAATCTTTCCACTTGACGATAGCACATTGATTAATTGGGACTAGTGCAGTGGTGGCAAACCTATGACATACATGCTATGATATGCAGCATGTTTGTTATTGAAAGTTCTAAAAGGCTTGTCATTCTTGGTCTAGTGTATATATTTAGTGCCACATACATTCATAGATACTTCATGTTTGGTAATACTTTTTTCTGAATGCTGTGGATAGAGAGAAGTTAATAATAATTTCACTTGTTCAAGTAAATTGCTTACACTGGAGGAACAAGAAAATTATATTTTAGGCTCTTTCATATTTTAACAGGATTTTTCTGTCCTGTAACAGTAATAAAGCATGGTCTACCTTATAATTCAGTAAAGAACAAAAGTATTTTATTCCATTTGATTATATGTACATAGTTCCTAGAAAATTTCCCAATGTATTCTGTATTTGGTAACCATCATCAAATGTTGGAATATTTCTCTGAAATCATTTTCATCTTTTATAGGTCAGAATGTGTCTTTCAAAATAATTATTTTACTTTGGGGTATGTTTTGTGGAAGTAGTTTTAAGTATGGAATATTGAAAAACATTAGAAAATAGATCTTTTCTAAAAATATGTTGCTAAAAAAATATGTTGCTAATTTTCCTCCTTAGTATAGTACACTAGAACTTTTTGGTGTATTAACTGGAATGCACTTGAATACTTAGCTGCTTTACTATATGTTACATGATTTTTACACAAATAGGAATATTTTTCAGATTTGCAATTTTTCATTGTTATAAAATGTACAATTTCAACTTTATTTTTTTTTTGTATTTTTTAGGGAAGGGTCTACAGGATATTCAGGGTCTCACTACTAGATCAGCCTCCTAGTGATCTGCCTGTTCACAGCCTCCCAAGTGCTGGGATTACAGGCGTATGCCACCACACCCAATCCCAATTACCATCTCAGTGGGCCTCAGGGGTGGGGTCAGAATGGCAGGCCCAGAGATCAAACCTCTGGCTGGTGCACCTGCTTGCAGGTGCTTTAATCCACTGAGGTTTTTGGCTGGCCCTTGAAGCAACTTTTAAACAGTAAATATTAATCTTTGAAAATATAACCTTGTTTTAAGTGTTGTCATATTGCACATGATAGATGTAGATGTTATATATTTGTGATTTTTAAAGAGGTGCATCCTGGCATCCCTTGTGAAGGTGGTTGGAGAAAAAAACACATTTATATAATCATATTCTTTGAGATTAGGAGCTAGATATCTCTATTTTTAAAAAGGGATTAGGCGGGGCCAGGGAGATGGCTCGGTGGAATAAATGCTTCCCTGGCAAGCACAAGGGCCTGATTTCAGTCCCCAGTCACACACACACACACACACACACACACACACACACACACACACACACACACACACACACACCAAAAAAAAAAAAAAAAGGATTAAAGTGCAGCTCATAATGGAATCAAAAGTATTCAGTGAGTCTGGATCAAATATATAACATGAGACATTACTCACTCTGTATATCCAGGTCAAAATAATGTCAGTTTGTACATCTAGTTCAAAGTGAAAGTTTAGAATCCGAAGCCTTTATTTAATTTTTGTTGTTGTTGATGACAGTATACAGTGCTTTCAGAAAGTCATCATGTTACCTTTTTCAAGATTAAAAGATGTTTTAAAGATAGCCTTCTAATCACAATTCAGATAGAATTGCAAAAAAGATGAAAAACAACTTATTAATAATATTTGTCTTCAAAAAGATAATAAGAGATAATAGAAATATGAAAATGTAATTTCCTGTGTTAAAGTATTTCAAAAGTGGAAGGGAATAGGATTTATATGAAAAATATTATCTTGCCAGAAGCAGAACAGCTAAATCTTCAAATCAGATTAAATCAATCGTAGTTAAAAACTTCCCTAAACTGACAGTTTCTCTTACAACATGAATTTCTTCATAGCTTAATATATAAAAATACAAGTTTTAAACATTGAAAAGTAATTGTATATTTGAAGAACACATACCATTTTTTTTTTCTTTTTTTTTGTCTTTTTTGAGACAGGGTCTCACTATGCAGTTCAGGCTGGTCTTAAGCTCACTTTGTAGCTCAGGCTGGTCTTGAACTCACAACGATCCTCCTGCCTCAGCCTCCCGAGTACTGGGATTACAGGCATGCGCCACCACGCCCGGCCACACATACCATTTTTAATTGATAATATACAGTAACTGTTTCATAATAGTAGAATTGTAGCTCATTATGTTCTTAAAAAGTCACTCATGGACTGGGATGATGACCCAGTGGCATAAGTCCCTGCCTGCCAAACACAAGGTCCTGAGTTTGATTCCCCAATACCAAGAAGAAAGAAAACAAAACAGAAAAATAGTGACTTGCTGTGAAGCATAGAATACACAATTTTATACAGATCTATGGAGTAACATGTAATACTTTATACAGTTTGTAAGGCTCATAATTTTATAGAAAATCATTTTGAAACATTCCAACAAAGGTTTGAAAGTTCCAGTTTGCTTGTCCCTCTTGTTTATGATTATTTTCCTTTTCCGGAAGTCATTATATTAATTTTTGTCTCTCTTAATCCATATTTCTCTATGATCTTCATTAATTTCTTAAGGCTATTACTAATGAAAACATCATCACTTGTTTCCTTGTATGTCAGGAGAACCCTTAAAATCATTTACATATCTTTCTGAATGAATCAGACAACTGTTGAAATTTTAAGCTATAATTGTATCTTTCACTTGAAGTTTTGTTCTTTTCCTATAGGATTAAATAGAATAAAAGCAATTTTTGCTCATCCTGTTAACTCTTTGTTTTTCTTCTTCAAATGAACTAATTAGTAAAAGTGAATTTTCATTTTGAGAAAATGGAGAGCTCACATTTGTTAAATATTTCTTCTAGGTCTTGAGTCTTTACACTTGCTTTATACTATTATAACACCTATGTAGTGTATCTTAATTATATTCCATTTACAAAGGCAGAAAGTGTGATAGTGTAGTTGAACCCAAAATTACAAAGTTAAGATAGAATTAAAAGTCAATTCTAAATGTGCTAGTATGTTGATTCTTCTTGATCTAATAGGAAAAAAATTTGAATCATCTTATAGTTAGGAGGAGAACGTATAGAATTTTTTCCTGCAATAAGAGACTGAAAATAGATACCTAAAGCATCAGAAAAACAGAACAACAACAACCCACCAAAAACAAACCTGGTAATCAGTCTAATGAAAAAGAAGTAAAAGATTTCTACATGAAAACTACAATGCACTAAAAAAAAGAGATTGAAGAGGATATTAGGAAATGGAAAGATATCTCTTGTACTTGGAAAAGAACAATCAATATAGTGAAAAGTGTCATACTTCCACAATTTTTACATAGATTTAATACAATCCTGATAAAAATTCTAATAGTTTATCTCATAGAATTAGAGAAAACAGTCATATTTATTTGGAGCTAGAGGAGATCTAGGCAAACAAAGGCAGTTCTGGTCAACAAAGGCAGGGCAGAGAGCATCATAATCCCTGACTTGAAACTATACTATAGAGATGCTGTGGTAAAACCAGCATGATACTAGCAAGCAGACATACCTGAGGATTAGTGGAACAGATGAAAAGATACAGAAATAGCTGCAAGCATATTAAGTCACCTTATCTTTGACAAAGGAGCCAAGTATCTCCAATGGAAGAAAGCCCCTTTAAAGATGATACTAGAAAAACTGGCTTTCCACATGCCAAAGATTAAAACTAGCTCCATATATTTCATCATCAACTGAACTACAGTATAAATTGATCAGAGATCTAAATATTAAAACAAACACTAAATCTGCTGGAAGATAGAATAGATAGAATGCTCAAAGATATTGGTGTAGGCAGACTTTGTGAGCTAAACTCTGATCTCAGAGAAAGTAACAAAAAGTCAACAACTGGGATCTAATCTTAAAAAAGGTTTTGTACGGTAAGAGAAATAGCTGAAAAAAAACCCATAGTAAGGGGAAAGTTTGCTAGCTCTTTCTCAAAGAAAGGATTACTATTTGAAATTTATAAAGAACTCAGATATCAGACCCTCCATATTTAAAGACCCAGTCAAAATTTGTCATTTGAAACTGATAGTCATGTCTCAGATAAATAAATAAAAATGGCTTTTTTTTTTTTTTTTTTTTTTTTTTTTGCGGTACTGGAATTGAACTCTGTGCTTGCCAGGGAAGCACTTATTCTACTGAGCTATCTCCTCAAGCCCTAAGAACGGCAAATGTTTAAAAAATGTTCAATATCATTAATCATTCAAGAGATGTGAATTGAACAATGGTAAGATGTAATCTTACCCAGGAAAGAATGTCTATCATCAAGAAATCAACCAATAGCACCTGCTGTTGGGGCCACAGGAAAAAAGGAGCCCCTCTTCACTGTTGGTAGGAATGTATACTTGTGCAACCACTGTGGAAATCAGCGTGGAGAGTCTTCAAAAAAGTAAAACTAGTGCTTGTATTTGACCTAGCTATTTCTTTCTTGGTATCTTCCTCAAAGAATTGAAAGCATAATATCATGGCACTATATGCACATCCATTTATGTAATGACATAATTTGGAATAGATAAATGCTGGAAACGGCCCAAATGCCCATCAACCAATGATGATGAGAAAGAGAATTTTTTTTTTATGCAATGGGATACTACTTTGCATTAAAGAAGGATATGCTTGAGACATTTCTAGGTAAATGGATGCACCTTGAGACCATAGTCATTAGTGAAATAAATCAGACATGTATAAATATCACATGAGATATTGATATATACATGAATGCAAATAAGGACCAAAATCTACAATAGATTAAGGACATGGGAAGAAAATATTCAAATGAGAAAGTGAACAAGGGTGGGGGCAAAGGAAGAAGAGACAAGTAAAATGAAGAAGGTAAAAATAGAAAGTTTTTTTTTTAAATAAAGAGATAAGAAGTCATGGTAGAAGAGAGGAATTGGGGGGATAAAACAAGATTAACCACGTACAGCTACAAATTCCCTGTAATGAAATTTGTCACTATGTATATCTAAAATGTACCAATTATATTTTAAAAATGGAAAAACAAGGGAGGGAAATACACATGTGGAATGAAGTTAATTGCTGAGCACAGAATGTGAAGCATGGGTCCCATACCATGGGAGATAGAGGGAGGGACTCCTGTGAGTAAGGAAAAAAGATACATACTATATCAAAAAAGACACATATATTTTAGTATATATTTATAATTTTATTGTTTATGTCTCCCACAAATTGATCAGAGATTAGTTGATCTCATGGTAGAAAATCAAGGAGAGGTATTCCCATATTCCAGTGTCCTCTGACTGAGACTGGCTCCCTTGGTGCTCTTAGCCATTGGTCATAACATGCTGTCTGTGGGACAGGGACATAGGAGTGCATGTTTAAGGGTAACCTGGGATGGGCATTGGGTTTTACTTAAAGAGGATCCAGAGGTCTAGAAACTTTGTAATGGTTTCTGTCTTATTTACTTTTCTTCTAAGTGAAACAAAACATCCAATAGCCACAAAAATGGAATGGTTTATTTTGGTTCAGAGTTGCACATGTGTCAGTCCATAATCAGCTGGCTCTAAGGTGGGGTGGCACAGCAGTGGGGCATCACAGTAGAAAGACAGTACATGTCAAAGTAGGTAGAAGGTGGCAGTAGCAAGCACCAGCAAGCCCACCTTCTCCCTGATCCCATAAATTCTGTCCAGCCTATATTTTTTTGCATGGAGCCACCTGCATTGTAGAGGGCAAGTATTGCTTCTGTCTTCAGTGAATCCATTCACCCATACCCAGAACTATGTTAATTCCAATCAGTAGATTTAATTTAGTGCCACATAGTGTTGGGTCCCCTTATCATAAACCCTACATCCAGGCATTTCTGAAAAGCATTTTCTAAGAGCCCTTTAGGCTTTGAGGAGACATCTAGATATAAGCCATAGTAGAGAGGCAACCTCTCAGCTTTGAGAAAATTATTTCTAGCTCTATTGTTATAAAATATTGGATTATTTTAGCTAAGCTTTGGTGTTTATATATCGTGAAATTTGAAGTAGATGGTGACAAGCAAGTGACAGATAGCACTAAATCTTGCCACATGCCCTATGCTCTGGATGAGAATTATTTCCAAGTGGTGGTTAATGAAAGAAGCTAAGAAGAGGAACTCTGACATTGTATTTATGGGGTTACCATCGTCATTCCTGTATGGCTGAACAAAGTTTCCATTGGCCTTATGTAAATTTTCAGCTGGCTGCCTACTATATTATGAGCTCAGTTTAGACACTAAGTGTTACGTAATAGGGACATTGATTCTGTTGGATTTTAGAATGAAAGGGCATTTCATATCAGTTTTTTGAAGGTATTAAGGAAGTTTCTGGATTGTCAAGGTCTCTAGTAAGTGAAAATCATAGTGAATGATTATCTGGGAAACTATTTCATCTGCTGTGGTGCATGGCCCTAGTTCTTAAAGGTGGTTGATGTTATAGAGCCTCATTATCTTGGCACCTGTATGCAAAGCAGACTGGGAAGCAACTTTAGTCTTCTGAAGATTTTAGAAATTTAAGCAGTGATATGGATGTAGGCTGTTGACATATATTAAATCAGAATTTTGTGAGTGGTATAGTATGACGAATTCCTTGGAATGCAAGAATTGCTTACATGTAGTATGGATTGGTAACTGCGTAAAGCCTTGGAGGGATCACTAGGTAGTAGAATCTCCTATCTGGATAACAGTTCAGATAACTCAGTTTACTCAACTCAGTTTACTCAATCTGAACACAGGTGGCCAATTAGAGAAAGCAGGAAGAAACATAGCTCTGTCTGAACATAGATAGCCTTACTATTATCATTGAAACTATGAATGACAAATATTTCTGTATATTTTGACATTTTGTGCTTTTCATGATGTACCAAAACAATTCGATTTTTGTTCTTAAAGAGTTTTCTGCCAGAATACCAGCCTTACATGTGTGGTATACCAAACTTGGAAAGCCATTGAAAGAATTCTTTTTAAACTACCAGTATTTCTATGGCTCCTTCACAGCAGCAGCACCCTTACACTTGAACTGCAATAGGATGAAGTGTTCACACTCACTCTGTACCATAGGTTATGAAGGCAGTTACCCATTGCCTCCCAAATCCAAGGCTTTCCCACATACCTAGAACATTTTCAGTGTTCAAATTATCCATTTTTTTAGTCACATCCTGAACATTGCTAATCAGACTGGTGTATTTGAGTAGTGTATATATTGAAATCTCTGGAGAACACCCCTTAACACTGCTATTTCTCCATTCCGTGGACTGCTGATACTTTCAACATGATCAGCATAGTAGGAGATTATCAGTGGACCAATTTGACTATAAACTGTAGTGTTTACAAAGAGGCCTGAGGAAAGGAGGTATATTTAATGCAGGAAGAATAAATAAAAGTACTGTTTTAATTAGAACTGTCTTACCTGAGTTTTCTTTTGGATTTTTCCAGATGGATTATACAGTGACAGGTGATTTAGGTGGATGGAACATACATTTTTCAGGATAAGTTAAAGCAAGAATAACAAAAAATAGTACACACACACACACACACACACACACACACACGCACACGCACGCACAAACAAAACAAAACAAAAAAACAGTTGAGGTTCATTTCCTCTCTGGAAGGTTGAATGGTAAATCTCTGTTGAAATTCATCCATGTGAATTACTCAAAGAATGGCTGGTGTGCTGTTGGAACTTACTCTTTTGAATTTGCAGTTTGACAACTTTCATATGGCAGCTAAAACTTTCTTGATTTTATTTTTTTCTTTTTGGATTTGATTCAGAACCAATCCTTGTTTTGGTATGTTTATACATGGCCCTTTGAAGACTAAAAACAAGGAAAAGTGAATGAGGAGAATACTCTTGCAAAATCCTCCAGATTGTATTATAAATAATTCTAAAAGAAATGGGTGAACCTTTAATTTTATTTAATGTCTCTTAAAATATAAAGTTTTCATTGGTATTGGTCTCAGACATGGTTGTGGTGGATCAGGCCTCAAATCCTGTTTAATAATACTAAAATAGATTTCTTCCTTAATTGCAAGAGATTATGTTTCTGGCTATGACTTGATCTCACTGAATAGAATTTTAGTGCTCACTATGTGTCACATTGAATTCATGATCCTCATCATCAGATGCTGCTGCTTTAATAAGAAGGTAAAGAACATGAAGTATTGCTTTTGAAAGTCATTTTAACATAGAAAACTTATACTCTTAACAACTGTTTAGGAAGATAATTTTGAAAGATGAATAGGATGGTATGAAATATGGCTCATTAATGCACTACCTCTAAAGTTAGTTCTGTAACATAAAATTTAAAATAGATATCTTCAAAATGACAGCAACAATATATATTCTCAGCAGCACAGAGGATTTTCTTTAAATTAACCTCATGCTAGCCTATAAGCATGTGTTAGCAAAGTAACTAAAATTATTCTATGAATACTATCAGATTATAGTAAAATGAGACTAGAAATCAGTGGCAAAATGACAGCAATATTACAAACATGTAGAAATAAAATAATATCTTCCTAACTAATGGTCACAGAAGGAATTAAGGAATAAATTAGCAAGTTCTTAGAATGAAACAATTATGCCAGTAAAACATATTAGAACCTATAAGACACAATAAAACCAGTTTTAAGAGGTTTTATAGCTCTGAGTGTCAGTGTCAGAAAAAGAGTCCACATAAGTAACCTGAGAGTACACCTCAATATCCAATAGAAACTAGAACAATTCATAGTCAAAGCAGGTACCTGGAAGGAAATTATAAAAATCAATGCAAATATTAATGAAATTAAAATTAGAAAATGTGCAAAGAATCAATGAATTGAAGAACTGGTTGTTTAAGAAAATAAACTCTTACCAAATCTTACCAAGGGGGCTGAAGCAGTGGGGAAGACAAGACCCAAATCAATGCAATTAGAAATGATGAACTTTTAAAAAATCTGTAAGGTTATTAATGATTTATCTGATTTATGCTAATAAATTGGAGACTTCAAAAGAAATGAATAGATTCATAGATATAAATTACCAAAACTGAACCAGAATATATAAAAATTCCGAACAATCCAATAATAAGAGATGAAATTAAAGAAGTAATTAAAAGAAAAAGAAAAAAAAACGAAAAACAAAAAACACCTACTGGGCTGGCCAAATAGCTCAGTGGACTAAACCATCTGCTTAGGCAAGCACAGGGACCGGAGTTCAATCCCCAGCATGCCATGCCAGCCCTGCCCCCAGGATGGACTGAGATAGTGGCTGAGACTTGGTGTGGTGGTGTGTGCCTGTAATCCCAGCCCTTCAGAGGCTGAAAACAGGAGTCCAGTCTGTGTAGTGAGACCCTGTAGATCTAGTACTGAAACAAACACGAATACAAAAATAACCTACCAACTGATTCTACAAGAACTTTATGGAAGATAGTTTTAAAAACATCATTTCTACTCAGACTGTTTAATGATTCCAAACCCAGAAAAGTACCCAAGTGGATAATAATTCCAGGCCAATGTCTTTAATGAACATAGAAAAAAAAAATGAATATAGTTGTAAAAATCCTCGACAACATACTGGCCAACTGAATGCAGCAGATCATCAGAGAGATCATACTTCATGACCAAGAACAATGTATCCCAGAAATGCAAAAATGGTTCAACATATACAAGTCAGTAAATGTAATATATCATATAAACAGAAGGAAGGACAAAAATCATAACTATCTCAATTGATGCAGAAAAAGCCTTTTACAAAATGGAACATCCATTCACATTAAAACTCTAAAGAAAGTAGGTATAGAAGAACCATATTTCAATCTGATAAAAGCCATTATGACAAACTAATGGCCACCATAATATTAAGTGAGAAAAAGCTGGAAGTTTGCCTTCTGAAATCAGTAACAAAGTAGGATGTTTTCTATAACCACTCTTCTTATACAATTTTTGAAACAGAGTGATCAGACACAATGTAATAACAATGATACCTATAGGAAAAGAAGATGTCAAATTATCATTATTTGCAGATGACATGAACTTCCATATACATGACTCAAAAATGCCACCAAACGAATCTTACAATTGTTAAGCAGATGGTAGCATAGTAAGTTGCAAAATCAATATACAGAAATCAATAGTTTCTTTGTACTAATGATATACTAACTGTGAAAGAAATTAGGAGAAATGTTATCTTCCAGAATACCATCGAGAAATATTAAATGCCTCAGACTTATCATAAGGAAGTAAAGGGTCTCAACAAAGAAAACTACTGAACTTGGATTAAAGAGGACATCAGAGAATGGAAAGATATTTTCTTTTCTTGGATAGGCAAAACAGATATAGAAAAGAATGTCATACTTCCTAAACTGATATGTAGATTTAATGCAGTCTCAATCAGAATGCTAATAGAATTATGTACATAACTAGAGAAATTAATACTGAAACTCATATGGAATCGTAAAAGACCTCAAATAGCAGAAGGAATCCTTGGCAACATGGGAAAGCAGAAAACATCACAGGCCTGGACTTCAAATTATACAACAAAGCTACAGTGTTGAAAACAGCATGGAATTGGTAAAACAAAAGCAAAGAAGATATGTGGATCAAGGAAAATCTAGGATGCAAAAAAACTCCTAGCACATTTTGCTACTTATTTTTGAAGTAGGTGTTAAAAACTTACACTGAAGGAAAGATAGACTTTTTAACAATGTTGCAGGGGAAATGGCAAGGATTTAGTAGATTTAATCTAGACACTTATCTCTTACTATGTATGATACTAAAATCAAAATAGTTTTTGATTTTGATTGCCAAATGGAAAGAGGCTACTGGAAAATAGGCAAAATTCTTGAAGATATATGCACAGTAAGGACTTTTTGAATTGAACCCCACTTGGATAAGAAATGATGCTGAGAATCAATACATAGGATAATACCAAATTTTAAAGATTCTCTGCAGTGAAGGAAATAAGTAATAGGATGAAAAGACAACTTATAGAATGAGAAAATTTTTTCTGGACATTTCTCAGAAAGAGGACTAATATTGAAACTATATAAAAAACTGAATAAAAGTAGAGTTCCAAATAAAAGATCTACACAAAAAAGGTGCAAGTGAAATGAATAGATACGTGACAGAAGAGGAAATACAAGTGGCCATTAATTACATGAAAAATTTCACAATATCTCTGGCCACTAAAGAAATGCAAATTTATTTATTTTTATTTTTATTTTTTTAGAAACGCAAATTTAAACAACATTGAGATTCCATCTTGTCACAGAAAGAGTTTCTATCATGGAGAAATCAAATAATAAGTTATGGTGAGAGTGCAGGGGAAAGAATCTGTTCTATATTGTTGATGGGATGTATAGTCATTAACCACTATGGGAATCAGTATGGAGATTCTCTTAAAACTAACATTAGAAATTCCATTTAACCCAGTTATTACCTTTCCTGGGCATTCCTAAAAGTTAAAGATATCATAGTACAGTAATATGTGCATACCTATGTTTATAGCAGTGCAATTCACAATAGCTAAATCTTAAAGCAGGCTAGATATCCATCAGTAGATGAATGAATAAGGAAAATGTAGCATTTATACAGATGGATTGCTAATGTGCCAAACAGAAGGATAAATTAATCACGTGAAGAAAAATGGGTGTACTTTGGGTCAGTGTTAAATGAAATAACATGAGAAGCTTAACCATGACATTTCTCATATATGATATATCCAAAATATAAGTAAAGAACAAAATGAAAGATAGGTAATAGAAACTAAGGAGATAAACTTTTTGTAAATGGGTGCAGGGGGTTGACGCAGAAAAGAAAAAAAGGGAAGGAAACTTTAAAATACACTGATATATATTATGTACAGGTATCACTTTCTCACAGGGAATGTGACCATTGTGTAGTACAAATGTGTAATATAAATAAAAAATGCTAACATCCAAAAGGCAAACAATAAATACATAAATATTCAGCAAAAAAGGAAATCAAAGAGATAGACATTACAAATGAACAATACATTTCTTTCTTAACAAGTTCTCAAGAAATTTGATTTGTTTTGAGTAAGAAAATTGCTAATATTTCAAAATTATAAATTAAGATCAAGTAGGATTTACTTGAAGAATTAAATTATGATTAATTACTAGGAGTTCTACATATGTAAATTATTACAAGACTATTTACTGACAAATATGCCAAACAAAATCCACTATTATGCATAATGTATCCTAAAGGTAAAGACTTCATACTGAAGCCAACAGAAATATCACTCTTTTTAAAAAATACTATAAATCATTTCAGTTGAGATTGGGTTGACAAATAATGATGCCCACTTTGCCTTTCAGAGAATAAGAAAATCTAAAAACATGGTATGTAGTGTGTGAGTAAAATAATTTATGGAATGTTGTACATTTTTAGAATTGTACACTAAAAGAAAGTTTGATGTAGTGCAAGAGTTAAACAAAATGCTAGTGAAGCATACTATTTTAATGAATACTGGAAAAAGACATTTTGACAACATTCAGACAACTAGTTTTTTTTTTTTATTACAAAAGTATTAAAATAGCTAACAGATTTCCTTTATATCCATCTTTTTTCACCCGTGTACCTTAAAACCTGTGTCTTCTTTCTTTTGTATCACCTAAGCTGTTAAGATTGAATTTATGAACTGACATTTCAAGTGGAGTACTAACAGAATTTTTAAGGTGTGTCCTTCACATGTTGTAGATGAATACTTTCATGGAAAAAACATTTTGTAAATAATTACAAATGTGCAATTACTAATATATAAATTTTAGTTTATCCATATATCTGAATTTCATCTTCTGAAAAACTCAATTCCATAAATATGTGGATCCTTATGAATAAATTGTTTGGGTGGTACAATTCTGTTTGCTGAAATTTGGGTTTGAAAGGAATTTAAATCTAATTTTTTGATTTCAAATTAAAATTGACATTAAACAAAATATTTTGTTGCATTAGGTTTAAAAATTTGTACTCTGGAGAGTATGTTTTATTTTAGTCTCATTGTTCTGTGACTTTTCTGTATATATGGAATGAAATTTCTATTAATTTCATGATGTGAGTAATTATTTAGATTTTCTCTTAATTTCTCTGGCCTTGAAATGATTATGAAGTGATTATGACCTGAGAGTTACAGAAGTGTATTTTCTTCTTGGCAACATTTACATATTTAGATTGCTGCTAGATTAATAAAAAGTCTTTATAATGTAAATGGGACTAGACTATTTGTAAGGAAAGACTATTAGGCTATTTCTAAGTAAATTATATTAACTTATATTGATGTTTAAAACATTTGATTTATACCTCGAACCAGCTGATATATTGACATTTCCTTTTCTTGTCATTTGGGCATAGAAGATTCTACATATGGCCATAGTTATAACATGTGCTGGTATAACTGGTGGATGACAAAGTGTCTGAACGATCTGTTTGTATAGATTGCTTGTGCCCTGTGTTCTTCCTTATGCTTGTTCTTTGGTAGCACTTCTTTGTAATGCTTCTGTGGATGACAGAGCTGACTTGTGATAGAAAATTCCTAACTTATAGTCTCTTGATTATCCATGGCCAGAATTCTATTTACCCATGGTAATAATAGAAGTATATAAATTTCTGTTGCAGATGGCTTGCCTTTAATGTGTACGTATAGTTTACATTGTGATTCTTTCACTGGGGCTTGCCATAAATTTCACATATAATTTTTTCCAACTATGACATCATTAATTGTTACAATGACTACAGCTCGCATGGTCTTCATTGTAGAGCTGTTTGCTGTGTAGACCAATTGTCAGCAGAGCTCCTTGTCTCCACTGGAGTCCTGTCAAAGTTGTGAGCCTTATCTGTCATCTAGTGAATAGATTGGTACAGAATTTGTAGAAGTGGCATATGCTGTCTTCAGAACACAAAGAGAAGTGGGTGTGATGAGTTCCCATAGTTCCAGCACTTGGGAGGCTGAGGGGGAGTATCATATGAGTCCAAGAGTTTCAGTATAGCATGGGCAACATAACAAAACCCTGCCCCCAAAAAACATTAGGAAGAATATGAAAGGGTTTTTATGGATCATTTACTTGTTTCTTTTAAATGAGTATTAAGATAGAATTTTTGATCTTTTAATTCATTAGATATGGCCCAGAATTCATAATGTTTTAGCAATATAGACTGTCTCCAAATCTTTGTAGGATTTGTCTCCTACTATTTGAAGCATATGTATTAATAAAATCTCTGTTGCATTAGTTATTCTTGCTTATCTGATCCATTTAATCTGATGTCATTAATGTTGGAAAAAGGTAATATTTTATATGACACCTAATTGGATGAAATATGTATGTTCTTTATTGTATTATTCAGAGTCAAAATTTTGAAGTATACCATTTTCTATCCCATGTAAATGCAAACTGATTGATCTTTTTAAAAATATCATTAGCAAAGAACACATTACCAATTCATTGCTATGTTAATCTGGTTAAACAGAACATATATCTTGTGATGTCTGTACTTGGAGTTACTTTGGTATAGTAGGGTACTATTGTCTTTTGGCTTTGTTCAGTTTAAAGCACCAGACTAATGATTTAACTGGAACCTGGATAGATCCATTATCTGAATTCTTTAGGATGATACTAATTTATGTTAGCAATTTTCTCTGAAATGTAATACTATTTTAAAAATTTATTACACTGTCACAGGTGTGACACTTGTGGAGGTTTTCATCAAGGACCATGGAACATATGTAGTCATAGTTGTGTGTGATAACTAGGTGAGTTGATGATACAGTGGACCCATTTTAAGTTTGGATTTTGTCCAGAATACCATTTTTCCTCACACCTCCATATATCTCTAATTTATAGAGGCACTGATGGTACTTTATATCCAGGTACCAATGTTGATTCACTCTCTGTGTTTAATATTACTTAAAGTATTCACACGAGCCTTTCCTCTAGGCTAGTTACTCAGTAAAATTATTATGGATGAATTTGAGGAGGAACTTGGAAAAATAAAGCTAAATACATTTGCCAAGTACTAAAGGGTTTTAACTCCTGGCCCCAGGACTTTATATATATTTCTACTTTTAAGAAATAAGAGGGCCAACAGGATAACTTAGTGGACTAAGTGCTTACTCAGGCAAATGTAGGGACCGGGGTTCAATCTCCAGCACCACATGTTGTGCCAGACCTGCCGCCAGGCTCCTGAGCCAGCCATTGCGTCCAGGCATAGTGGCACACACCTGTAATTCCAGCACTGGGGATGCTGAAAACAGGAGGATTACTATGAGTCTGAGGTATGTAGTGAGACCCTGTACAAAAAAAAAAAAAATCAAGAAGTAGGTCAAGTATAGAAATTGAAAAACACCTTGTGATTATTTATTGTAACTTCTTTTATCAGTATCCTGAGTATTTGTTCTTGGTGTCATCTGAAAATGTAAGTAAGGGCTTATGCTGTTGACTACCCATTGCTTAACTATGGTTTGTTAAACATCTCTTTAATTCTTGGTCAGCTGCCTTAACTAATAGTTTGATCCAACAGTAGTTCCTTGCCTTTGGGTTGGCTTTTGATCAATAAGTGTCAGCAGTGGCCTTCACTGTCCTATTGTATCTATTCCTGAGTTTATTTGTGCTGCAATTCTCCTACTATCAACTTTGGCCTGTAGAGGAAAACTGTTTAATACATAATGAGGCTCTCTTTCTTTTCCACCATTACATGCTTCATAGCTCTGGTAAATGAAAACTCTTAGCTTTCTCAGTAGAATTAGTGACCTGACTGATTTTCTGGCATTCCATATACTGTATAGCTACTCTAGAATGCCACTGTATAGCCACTCAAACCTGCTGGAGTATTCCATTTTGTTTGCATACAGAGAAGATTTTAGCAATTGGATAATGAGTATCTTGACATGGGCTATCTGTGTTAACATTTCTAGATTTTTTTTAATCCCTAATTTTATTCTGCTGTGGAAATTCTGCATTTTGACTTCATTGGATATTGGCTATATTTTTCCATATTTCTAGGAATTACCCTAACAGCAAGTTTATACATTTTCTGGAATCCTTGTCAAAGGAGTAAATCTTGTGTTTTGGGACTCTGCTTTCAAATCAATAAGCTCTCTAATTCAACAATAACAATGACTTTATCAAGCTCTCCCCTAGATCTGATATGTTCTTTACCTCTACCTCCTCAGCTCCTATAGTTGTATGCTTTCACTATCCAGGTCTTATAGCTCCTTCAAGATGTAATTTCTTTCTTTTCTTAGCAGTCTTAACATGTATCTGGTGGACTTATGCTGATACCTCTAGGATCGGTGGTCAGAAGGGGAGGTATGAATAGATTCTGAGCTGGGCAATAGGTTTTGATGGAGAGAATACATGATATTCTAGCAAAGGTTAAATAATATTTTTAGAATGGTATGGTGAACAACTTTTGTGGCTATGGATGATTCAAGTAAATTTGAGGTTTAGAATTTGAGGTGTTTATGGGCATCAATTCCATGCATCAGTGTCCTACATTTTTTCATCAGGACCTTGGCACTGAAATAGCAGGGTTCCCTTTAACTGGAAAACTTGGCAGTTTTTTTTATATGATAATGAAGAGACTTTCTCTCTTGCTTATCTTTTTATTATCTTTTACCAAGAGCCTAGTGGGACAAAGGAGTTGATCTACAACTTTAGTGCCCTAATTGTTACTATTTTCTCCATACTTTTCAAACATTTAATACTTCAGACATATTAGAATATTCCATTTCATTGGCATATATATCTGCTTTGCCAGGAGTTTAATTTTAGCAGTTGAATGACGGGCATCTTGTCATTGTCATGGGCTATCAGTGTTCTAACATCAGTGATGTGTACTTTTTTGCTATCTTGGTTGTAGCTGATCTAGATCAAAAATTCCATTAGTTGCTATTATTTATAAATAAATATTTATTACTCTATTATGATTGTTTTCAGGAACTCATGCATTTTTTAGAAACATTTTTTACTATTTTTATTTTCATGAAGGAAATGTTTATTTAAAAAATCTTTGATAATGTGGTCAGATAGTATAGTAGTTAAGATCAGCTGGTTTAGAAGACTTTGCTAGTTTTTGACTTTGAAAAAGCTACTTAACCCAAGATATTGTTTCCTTTATCTACAGCAGGGTATCAAGAACATTTACTCTTCAGGGTTGTTTTGAAAATTAAATATTATGAAACATTGATGTGCAGTTAATATTGTTTTCATTAGATTAAAGGAGTGAACCACTCATACTGGAAAAATTACCCATCTAAAAGGACTGTGTAATATTTTTAATTCTTCATAACATTATTATAGGAATTTAAGAATATTTTTAAACTTTTAGAAGTAGCCAGGTGCTTTTCCTTTTTGGGGCTTCCATAGCATTCTATGTATCCCATAATACTTAGAACAGTTCTGTTGTAAATCCTTTAGGACTGAAAATAAGTCTTATTCAACTTTCTATCCTTGTTATTATTTCATTGAATATTATATCCAAGTTGAATTCTTTAAATAGTGATGATTCTTTTTGTTACATCTTATCTAAATCCATTAACCTAAATTTTATATATTTCCTTCCATTCTTAGTTAAGAATAATTCATTGATTTCAGTTTTCTTTAGACCCAACAACATATTGTAATTCATCTTGTCTCCTGGTCCTATTTTTAGTACATAATGTACAGAAGAATATGACTTCAAAAACATTTTAAGGTAATTCCCAGGTATTCAGCGTGGTTAGTTTAAATATGCAAGTAAATGTGACCTTAATAGGAAAAAACCTAGCTAAAATAAAGAAAATCTTTGAAGCCAAGTACTGTTTGAGTTTTGAACTTTATTCATTTATGTTAGCAGTGTGGTTTATTCAGTACATTAATGATCTTTTATATTCCACTATTTCATAGTCTTGGACAAGCATTTCAATTGAAGGTTTATTTCAAGTATCTTCTCTTTTCAAGACTGAGGTAAAATTCACATAATACAAAAACAAACTACTTTAAGATAAATACTTCATCACCATGTAGTATATTCATATTCAATATGTAACATATTCACTGTTCTCTAACTCAGAAACATTTTTATCATGGAAAAAATAATTTTATATACATGAAGCAGGTGTTCCTTCTGGCTCTATTCATTTATGTATACCTGTTAACTGCAATTCTTATCCCCATCTTTATAAATTTTTGAATTCTGTGTATTTTTGGAATTATAAAATATGTTTGGCTTTTTTCACTTAGCATATATTCAAGATTCATGAAGAATGTATTTTGGATTAGTACTTTATTCCTTTTTAGTGCTGAGTAACATTCTATTATATGTATATGCTATAATTTATCCATTTTTCTGTTGATAGTCACCATTTGAATATTATGAAAATGTACATGTTCGTGTTCAGCTCTTTTGAGAATATACACATAAGTAGAATTTATAGGTCAAATGATAATTCTATTTATTGTTATGAGACACCGAACTTTTCCACAGTGACTATGCCATTTTATATTTCCACTAGTAGTGTAATTTTGACAGCAACTCTTATTTTGAGCTCTTCTTATCTCATCTTATTCTTTTTTGCTATAAGCTTGAAGACTTTAACTTTTCTTCCCATCATATTAACTGGGAATGTGACTGAGTTTGAAATTAAAATTAGGGAGCCATTTTCAGTTAAACATAGCAGGTTGAACATTAATGCTTACTTTTACTCCTACATTCCACAGAGATAATAACATTTGTATTGTAAAAGTCTATAGATTCTTGGTAACTAGAGTTGAGTACTTAAAAAAATTGGGTTGTGAGTGAACTTGAAAAGAGAAATTTTGATTAAAAATCCATAGTTAGGTTTCAAATTCACAGATCCTTTCCCTATATTGTGCAACTGCATATCTGCCCTGCCTTTGCTGTAGTGGTAAATAAAGATTTACTTTTTGTAGATGATGACAGGGTACTTTATACTTAATGTTGTTAGAGTGGGACTGAGCATCTAAGTATTATCTTTAAACAGGGAGATTAAATTAATGAAACTTCTGGCTTTATTTGCTCAGGCCCTAGATTGCTATTAGACATATTTACAGTGTTCCTGCAGGAGACTGATTCCTTCAGGAATCAGACTAGCCTAAGAAAGCACTTATGAGTACTGAAATGGTCTATCTGTTAAGAATCCCAACTTGTCTTCCCTAGAGGTTTTTGTAGAGCTTTTTTTTTTTGTAGTGCTTCTCTCTCAAATTTGAAAATGGCCAACTTTCATTTAGAAGCTTGAAAAAAAGCCACTAAATTTCACCAAAACATCATGTAGGGAAAAGAAATAAGAAATTAGAGATAATGCAGAAAGAAATTATAGCATGTATTCATAGGTAGGAAATGTTACATTCATATTGCAAAAATGTGAAATTTTAATAAAAGTAGCTCACAAAGAAGAAAAAAATGTGGTCTTAGAAATTAGAAATTATAATTGAAATACCAAATAAATGATTTAATGATAATGTCCAAGAAATTATTAATAGCAATACAGAGTTGGAAATAAGGATTGAAAATAAGAATTTTACACAATTATTTCAGGAAACTTGATGCCTTGGTAATAGGAGTTGCAAAAGTTTTTTAGTCTTAATTTTCATTATTTTTTAATTTAGTAAAGGTTCTACAGCATTTATAGGGTATCACTACATGGTTCGGACTTGTAGTGATTCTCCTGTTTACTGCCTCCCAAGTGCCTGGATTACAGGCATGCACACCACGCCCAGTCTTAATTCCTGTCTCAGTGGGAGCCCTGGTGATGGGGCCAGCATACTAGGCCAGGAATTGAACCTCCAGATTGAACCTCTGGCCCCTGCGTCTACCTAAGCAGGCACTTACTCTGTGAGCTATTTGGCTGGCCCTAGAAGTTGTAAAATTAAATCATTTAAAATTTTAGATTAAGAGTAAATTATAAGTGAGTATTTTCAAAAATATTTATAAGATTGAAGTATATAAATTTGAAGAATAAAAGTCACCAAGCCCAAGGAAAAAAATATAGAAGACTTGTAGCCAAATTCAATTTCATGAGTAGAGTTAAAAGAGCTTAGAAGCTTTTAGATAGAAATAGTACAAATAAGTCACAGAACTCAATATCTTAGGGCCTTGCAGAATCAATATGAAAATGGTCCATCTGCTAAGATGTCTGAAGTGCATTCCTTGTTAAAATTCTAAGGTTAGGTGTACAATGCTGTCTTATGAGAGTAGACATTTGTAGAACTGCAGTTCTGAAAAACTTCCTTGCATATTTTCTTTGGAAACTGAAAATGATATCTTTACTCAAATATAAAAGTAAATGTATACAACTAGATAAAATGGAATTTACAAAATGGAGAGGAGATGTGGAAGAATCGTTAGGAAAAGATAGCAGGCCTAGAAAGGAAATTCTGATTAGAAGGCAAAGATGGAGGGATGTCATAAACCTATGAATGAGAATGCAGTGTGACTTAATGTATTACCAAATTCTGAGATATACACCTCTAAAATTCATATATATATATACATATATAT
>PVKA01026344.1:0-31829 GCA_004027165.1 Ctenomys sociabilis | reverse complement strand
GAATAACTCCCTATGGTTGCAGAATGCTGGACTGTGTTGGATTGTGGTGTCGAGTTCAAGCACCTAAGGAAGTTGAATGTCAACGGAGTGCCCACTTTTGACAGGTGTAGACAAAGGAAGGGTTGTAGAAAGGAAAAATCATCCTGTGTGTGTATAGACAGTACAGTTGGGTTAGATAACGCTGTGCTTCTACATAATTCTATGAGATGCAAGATCTGCACTATTGGTGGTGGGACAGGATATTATGTCGGCTTTTAGTGCTATGGTCATCCACTAGGTAAATAATTATTGAATCTGTGATATAATTCAGCTACATAAATACCTGTAAATATAATATCATGTATGCACCTTGTACAATACCAAAACATTATGAAAACAGTTTACAATGTATTATTTCATCGACTCTGTATGGATATGGTGTTTTGAAACTGTCTGATTGACATTTGTATTTCAATAAAATAAAAATAAATGGAAAAAAAATAATAAAATCATAGTAAAAAAAACTTAAACATGATTATAAGTAAAAGTGCATCTAATGCAAAGAATAAAATAGCCATGATTTTATTTTTGCACTAACATATAAGAATTCAATTATAAAGAATTAATTAAGCTCTTTCAATGTAATATTCATGTTGTTCCTAAAAATGAATTGAAAAGCTTGTGAATTTCTATATGTGCTCAAAATCAGATAAAATTTCATTTTTTTCTTTTTGATTAATTCCTATATGTGACCTGAAATACTGATGTACATTCTGGAAAATGAGTACATGTATAAAAATATTTTGAAGTTTGTTAATTGGATTACTGAGGTAATATCTGGAAAATATTTAGTGAAGTTCATTATACACTGTAAGCCCAACAAAATCATTAAGCCAAACTAAAAAGACTCAAATATATTAACCTGAGATTTCTATGAGTGGACAATATACTACAGAATGGAAGTTTGATCAGGTACTGAGTAGAGGAAACTTCAAAGCATATTTTTTTGACAATATATAATGCAGTAGGCTGGTAACTAGAGTTCCTAGGTACTGTCCTTTGACCTGCAAGGAAGAAAGTGAGACACTTTTTAATGAGTTTGTATGTCTTTATCTCCTGAGTGAAAATGTCCTCTTGCCTCTCTTTTGCATAAATGTGGTCAGAAAGGGTTTGTGGGTTTTGCTTGCTAATTTGCTTAGGGCACCTTTTAGGGAGAAGTAGGAACCAACTGACATCCATCACCAGAGGGAAGCAGGACTCTGAGACCACCTGCTACTTACTCTGACACATCAATGCCAACCTTTTGGGAAGTGTCTCAGCCACATGGGGTGATGACCAGGTGTGTTAGCATATTTTGCCACTTCGTTTCTGTGTTTGATTGGAATAAAGTGCAAGTAGGTTATTTTTGGATTTTTTTCTTTTGAGTTTTTGCTGAATGTATTGCTAACTTATTATTTTGAGAGAGAAGTATTTGAAAATGGTTTCAGAGGAGGACAATATTCAGGCAACACTGGATTTTCTGTAACTTTTAGAATTTTCTTTTATGATAATTATTATTATTACTATTGTATTTGATAGAAGGGTCTACAGGGTGTTCAGGTCTCACTACTAGATCAGACTCATAGCGATCTGCCTTCCAAGAGCTGGGATTACAGGCATGCACCACCATGCCTAGACTAAATAACTGTCTCAGTGTGGCCCCTGGGTGGACCTAGCACAGCAGACCTGGAGATTGAACCTCCAGCCCCTGTACCTGCTTGCAGGCACTTTAACCTGCTGAGCTATTTGATCAGCCCCTAGAGTTTTGTTTTGAAATGGTATCTTTAGTTTTCTTTGTATTTAGATATATTATAACATTTATCACAAGATATTCTAATAATAATTGTTTCTATCACTTGACTTAAACTCACATCCTAAATTGAGAGCACTATTATCCTCTATATTTGCTTTAAGGTAACCTAGAAGCATGTCATGGAAAATAGGAAAAAATAGTTTATTGATGACTCTTAGTCCATTAATAGAGGTCTGGTTCTATAATTGCATAGTAATAATAAAAAAAAAAAAGCCTGAAATCCAAATATGATGAATTTTAAAAACAAAATTATGATGTAGTGTTCATAGCAAAATTAAGAAACAAGTATATTTCAAAACATAACATGGAACTTAAATATAAAAACTTGTAACATTTCTGTGACAGTATGCACTTAAGAGAGTCTTCCATTTAATCCCAACCCTTCCCACCTATCTGCCTCACTCCATCTCTAGATATCCCCTTCCTATTATCATTGTTTTTATTGTTATTATGTCTCTTAGGTCATGTTTACAACATACAAGGTCCACATTCACTGTGGCTATTTGGTCACTGTACATTGCATTTCTTAATTCTTTTTTTTCTTTTTTTGGTGGAATCCAGGATTGAACTCAGGCCCTTGCACTTGCCAGGGAAGTGCTTATTCCCCTGAGCCATCTCCCTGGCCCCCATATTTCTTAATTCTTTATTCCATTCCCTTCTCCCTTTGCAAAAAGTCTATCCCCTTTTATTTTGCTTTTCAGCCTTTATTTTCTCCTTGTACTTTGCCTCACATACAAGTACCTATTCTGCAAAATTATTGTAAACTTCACATACAACAAACTTGGACTAATAATATGAAAAAAATATGTACTTTTTTCTGTGAGAAAAAAGACTCTTAGATAGTGTAAATGAAGTCAAGTAGGACTATATTTCTCTTCATGCCCAAGTAATAAGCCTAGATAAGAATGACTAAGAATCTCCATTGGTTGCATTTTTTGTCTTCCTGATGAGTCTACTTAAGGAAAAACTGCAATTGTAAAATTAATTTACCCTCGCTATACTCTAATGAATTACATTAGTTCATTACAATCAAAATCCTCCCTTTGAACACGAGCCTGCTGCAAGGAGGTAAATCTACTAGGAGGAGGGAGGCATAGGCCCAATGTCTTCATCTGTGTTCTGTGCTATTGCTGTGACTTTGGGAAGATTGGATTAAAGACAATGGGAAAGAGGAGCAGTGGGTGAAAGCAGAAAGGCCTCTTTGATTGACAGTTTAGTCACTTTCTTATGGCTAGACACCACCCAACAGCTCTAATTAGAGCAGGAGTGGTTCATCTAGGATCATGGCTACCGTCCAGGTCCACAGGTGTCAAGGCTAGAAAGCTGGGGCAGAGGGGCATAGCAGAGGAAGGCTCATGTCAAGCGGTCAGGAGTCAGAGAAAAAGGGAGTTGTACCCCCCCCCCAGTGGTGCTGTCAGTAGTTTGTGTCTTCTAACCAGAACCCAGTCCCAAACAGCAACTTCCAAAGAGCACCTCAGCTATAGCACATCCATAATCCAATCACCTTCTAAAAGCATTGCCTAGGGGCGTGAGGCCTTTGGGGTGATATGATTTAAACTACTGATATCTGGTAGATGCTGCAGATACTTATGCCTTATTCTTATTTTGTTAATAATAATGGGGCTCATTGTTGGTGGGAAAGAAATAAATTAAGTTCTAGATGTCATCTAACTTATAACTAACCTTCAACTCGGTATAGTGCCCTGTTACCCCCATACTCACATTTCAGTATTACACAATTTGGACTGATAGAACTAGGCTATGTTATCCTCCTGATGGACATGAATTTTCTTGCAAAACATGAATAACAGACAAGATCATTCTGTGAGCAAGATAAAGTGAGATAGAACAGAATCAATGTGTTCTGCAAGAATGAGTAACCTCTACTCAATGATAAATTACAGCTCGGTCCTTGATCTAGTCCATCTTTTCCACAGACAAGTCTTATTAATAATGCCCAGTATAGGCAAAGTCCCATATCCTTAAAAATTTTCCAACCAGAGTCCAAAATGAATAGGAAATTCTTGCCAACCTTCTCTTACTATTTATGAAGCATCATCTCTCGAAGCAAAAAGTGACCCGCACAACTGCAGACAAGTTTTGGTTCTTAGCTCATCACTGTTGACACTGGCTTCCTCTTAAGCGCCTTATAATTGGGGAACTCCGATGTGCAATTCTCTCAGCTTTAGAGGATGTTGGTTTCTGTTGATTCCATGTTGAAATTACCTCTATTTTCATGTCTGACGTTTGACACCTTCATTCCATTATCTACTAGATATATCTCTGAGCACTGACATATAGAAACCTTTCCAAATCTGTGCTATTTAATAGCACTCCTTCCAAATCTGTTCTTCCTATTGTTTTCTCTGTTTTAACAAATAGTACCTCCATATGGAAAGGAATCCATGCAACATGAATAAATCTCTTTTTCAAACACATAGCCAGTGTGTCAAACTATTCTGGTTAACATTATGTTACTGAACAAAATTAAGTATATCCAAAGAATGGTAAGGGAGGAAATTGACTAGCTTTAATAATGATAGAGAAAAAATCTATTAATGTCTCAAAGGGATTATTTATTTCTTTATATAGCCTTGAAAAAAGTTTGAAGGAACATTTTTAAAAATCAGACAAGTACATAGTAACTATATTAAATTGTGCTGAATGTGTCAGTGCATGAAGGGTGTGGATTTAAATTTCTTGAACCAACGCAGTGTTATAAATGAAAATGAAACATTCACTGAAGTATTCATAGCTATAGTTCTTAACGGGAGAAGGAATGTAAGGGTGTCCTCCTTGCAGTGAGAAGACAGACTCTCCTGTTAGAAAGAACACTTTTGTCGCAGCTTAACTGTGTAACTATGCAGTTTTAAGTCGTGCTTAAAAAGAACTACAGGAATAAACAGACTTATTATATATACTAATAAGCTAATGACATCTAAATTTGCCAGGAAAAATTTGATCAAGAATTTAAGGTCTATTTACTCATTATTAATATAACTATGAAAAAGACAAGGTAAAATATTTCATAATTTTATGTGCTTTTATCCAGATATAAATATTGTATTACTATATTTGCTAAATATAACTTTTTGTTTTTATGCATAGGTTTTAACTCATGCTTGATTTTGTACATTGTTTTCTGCAAAACAAAAAAGAAAGTACAAGTTATAAGTATGTAATTTCAAAGAGAAAGACAGTAAAATAAACTATAATAAAAATAATAAATGGAGCTTTTTATTATACATGTATAACTGATAAAATTTAAATCAGTCTAATTTGACTTATTTATATTCATGAATAAATTTGATTATAGACATAATTATCTTTTTGCACAAAATATGAGATGCATTAGTGGTCTCACTGAAAAAGAACTTTAAAGGCTTTTTTTCCCCTCCTCTGCTCGGACCTCGCAGAAAAGCCAAGACTCTAATAACCATTTCTAATGCAATTTATGTCAGTGAGTGTTCTAGACACAGATTAATCTCATCTCATATAAATTACAGTAAAGTTCAAAATTATTTTGTATTATTTTACAAAATACTGATTGTGCTAAGAGTGAGATGAGCAGAGCTCTTCCTGCACCTGCCTAAGAACTCAAATTGGCAACCAGACAGACCTTCACTTACCTCCACGGTCAAAGTTTCAAATTTGATCAGTTTTATTGGGATAATTAATCTTAACGAGCTTGTGCTTTTTTTCTAGTATAATTATTAGAGAAAATTCTTACGTATCACTTGTTCTAGATAGTAAGTGAAATCACATATATGTAATTTAACGTTTTCTCACTAGAAATCTAGATTCGATGCCAGAGACAAAAATTCTCTGAAACATGGGCCTGCATAATTAAAAGCATAAAGTAATATTTGAGGAAGGGATAAATAAAGGTGAAGTAAAATTTTAATGAACATGTTAAGAAAAAATTTTTATATAAAGTCCTTTAATCAATCTCCAACACCTCAAGTCAGTTCTGTCAGTTCCCTACTTCTTCATTTCCACATGTTTATCATAAAGAAATCAACATGTGTTAAGGTATATTTCCAAAAGCCACTTAAATTATGCAAAAGATTTGCAAATAAATTCAGCAACTAGATATATGACAGGCAAGTATTATATAATACTTTGATTTCTCCAAAGCACATATATTATATAATATATAATACAAAATATAGTATAGAATTATATAGTGTAATAAATTTATAATTATATAATATAATGAATCAATATATTATAATTATTTATATGTGATTATATGTTATAATTTACTATATATTATATTAATATATATGATATATATTAGGTCTAAGATAATATTAGAGTGACGTTTTGTTTTTAACCTTACATGTTCTTTTTTTTTTTTTTTTTTTGTCTTTTTGAGACAGGGTCTCACTATGCAGTTCAGGCTGGCCTTAAGCTCACTTTGTAGCTCAGGCTGGTCTCGAACTCATAACAATCCTCCTGCCTCAGCCTCCCGAGTGCTGGGATTACAGGCATGCGCCACCACGCCCAGCTCTCTTACATGTTTTTCTAAACACACTTTTTAAAGGGAAAATGTCTGCTATTGTGAAGCATTGAACTTTTAATTAAAAAACATTTCTTCTGATGAGATAACACTCTAAATAGTAGAAATTATATTTATTTATAACTTCCAATTAGGTATTTTTAGCAAAACTTTCAGCAATAAAATATCCAACTCTGTTGAAATTATTAGTTGATTTAGTCAATAGGGTCACAAATTAAGAAAAAAAATCACAGTAATAGTATCATCCAACAAAATTGAATATCTTAAAATATTTCACTGGTATTTTAACAAGTTTACTATGTGCTTTAGCAACATTGGAATCATATGACCAATAATCCTAAAATATAGCCTGAGGTATATTATACTACGTTAAAGTCTTGATTACACTCTATTATTAATAGAAAGCTTAAAGCAAATTAGTGAGGGAGTTAGAGATACAAAGCAGAGTATAGATGAGTAAATCATTCTAAATTAAAAAACACATTCCTTATGTAAAAATTCGGCTAATTTCTGACCTTTTTGACACCCACTGTACAGTGAAAACTTTTTTGCACAAAATAGAAATATATTGACATGTCTATTAAATCTAATTTAAACTAATTAAACATTAGGAAATAATAATTCCCTTAATAACTTACCACTAGCAATTTTGTTCTGTAGAGTGATAATGTGTCACTTATATCTTCATATCTTACCTGAATTTCACTTGGTTCTTTTGGTGATTTTGTCTTATGTTGACATTTCCAATGCAATATGATTATTTAACTCTTTTTAAATACTCTCTCTCTATTCTTGTTTCTCTTCAAATTGTATAATTCTTTCATCTTTCAAATCCTCTGTAGTATCTACACGTACAAAGCAATTTATAAAAGTATTTAGAAATAGGCTGCTTTATCAAGCCAGGTTGAAGTATTTGTATGAAACATGTCTTCATAATCTTTGAATAATAGGAACTATGGACACTAATGGTAATTTAGTATTAGGCTGCTATTCTCTTCTATTATATGTCGCTTTTGGCATCAGGAGATAACCCTGTTCATTAACAGTTGATCAGCATCCTGCAGGGCTAGTAGAAGAGATGAACAAAACAATTAAACAATAAAAAGGATAGAGAACCGGCATGCCCCTTCACTGCTCAAAGATGTTTTGTTGACTAATTTAGGCTTAATACTGTAATCACAAAAAATAAAAGATATTATTCCTTTAATTTTAAGGGCAATGTTACTAAAGAATATAGATTCAAAGGCTATAATGAAATAAAAAATGAAGTGTAATATACATGTCATACAGTATTAAATGAGTTCTGATAAATTAAGGAACTACAGATTGAAAATATAAGTTACAAAGTTGTGTTGATCCCTCCAGTAGATACATTTTTGCAATGCAGGCAATTTTCCCACTAGCTACAACAATAAAACAAAACTAAAATAAAACATTTAGTGTACTAAGCATGTCTATATTACTGTATTTTCCATTGAAAAATATTTGTTTAAATATCTAATACTAATCAATTTGTTTTGTAAATCAGGTGTTTTTAGCATTTGTCTTCTTGTCTGCTTCTTTTTAGAGGTATCACCTTATCTCAATCTCTTTTTTCCCTTTTTTATTTTTACTTTTGAGAAAGGGCCTCACTATGTAGTTTAGTCTATGAACTCAATATGTAGCTCAGGCAAAGTTCAAATTCCTGGTGATACTCTTGCCTCAGCTATGGGCATGCTAGGATTATAGGCATTTGACTGTGCCTGGTTAACTGTTTAGCTATGTTTTCAATTATATAATTGTCTTTCTATATTTTGCTAAATAATGTGTGTTCTTCATTCATTCAGCCTATTGTATATTGACTTACAATTACTGAATCTCAGAATACGAAAATATTTGCTAGTATTTAGGAAAGAAAATGACTTTCTATTCAGAGCTGCACATGAATTCCTCTGAATTCATAATTCATTTATTTGTTTGATTCTAAAAGTTAGGATTATGAATATCAGTAATTTGATTTTGAGAAATCGATAAAATAGTGTAGCTATGATCCTACATAAAAGTAACAAAATTAGTCAAGTTTATCAAAGAGTTCATAGATCTATTGATACCATTATGGGGTTTTATATTCAACTTGGAAAACCATGAAGAATCTCCTTGCTTTTCACTTATTAATCCAGACTTAAAATCACATATCATGTCCCAGTTGGCTGTGTGTAACCTCTTTATCATTTTCTTAACAACAATAATTGTGTGCATTCTTTGTGATAGAATTGAGGCTATAGTCTATAGTCTAGTGACTTTATAGATTGTTTAGATTGTCAATTGTTGATCAACCTTTTACACCCAACTAACTTGAACCAGTGTGGCCCACCTGATAATTTTTGCCAGCAGCATAAAAGGCAGAAATATAGGAGCTGTGTGGAGGCTCTGAAAGATGTCAATTTTCATGCCTGCTTTCCTGGTGAACTTAGCTGCTCTTGTTAGAGAAGGAGCTTGGGACCTGTTGTTGTTAGGAAGGCTTTCTAGCTCTGGAGAGGGAGATGGTACACAGCTCAGCCTCCTGGAGAAGCTCACTGCATTGACTTTCCTGATGGGAACTCAGCTTTCCTCACCTTCAGAGGAGTGCCCAACCTCACTGCTGCTGACGATGGCTGTGGCACTTTTCATGGGAATCTCTGATTATTACTTTGGGCATTGCTTCCTGGCTCCAGTTTAGATCCATCAGGCTGTTTGCATAGATCCTGCATCCCTCTGACATAGACTTTGTAGCTTCCTCAACGAATCTTTGGGCTTTCCTAGTATAGATCTGTGAAGTAGGCCTTCAGGAAACATTGCAATGAGCTCTCAATCACCAGCTGAACTTGTAGGAGGCAGCATGGTGGACTTCAGGGGTTCAGCTGGGCTCATGCAGGGTACCACCATAGGATCTAGGACCTTAGCTGAAATCTTTGGCGTTTAGTGACTATTAGAGAAAGTGTCCTTTTTTTCTTTTTTAATTTATTTTTTATTTTATTGAAGTACAAATATCAATCAGACAGTTTCAAGACACCTTAACAAGACAGATTCGATAAGTTAATACATTGCAAACTGCATTCATAATGTTTTGGTATCATACAAGGTGCATACATGATATTATATTTACAGATATTAATTTAGCAGATAGCTCTTATCAGTAAATTAAGAGTGTAGCTGCTTACTTAGCTTATTTTTTATATCTGAATTATATCAAAAATTCAATAATTATTTTCCTAGTGGATGACCATAGTACCAGAAGCTGACATAATATCCTGTCCAACCCCCATTAGTGCACATTTTGCCTCTCATAGGATTATGTAGAAGCACAGCGTTATCTATCCCCACTGTACTGTCTATACACACACATCATGATTTTTTTATTTCTATACCCCTTCCTTTGTCTACACCTGTCAAAAGTGGGCACTCCATTGTCATTCAACTAACTTAGGTGCTTGAACTCAACAACACAATCCAACACAGTCCAGCATTCCACAACAATAGTGAGTTATGCAAAGAAGTTGTCGACCATAGTCATTTACAGCTGAGCTTAATATTATGGCCCTGCGATGTATACTTCATTTTTATACTGTTCTGCAGGATGGTTAAGACCGACATAGAGCAAGACTTATATACCAACACATGAACCTTATATTTCTTATGAGGTCAGTGAAGTCCTCTCAGGGTTTATCTTGTAGTCCTGTACATTATTCTGTAGATCCTTTGTCTGTGTCATCCATGTGGACGAGTCATGGCCAATGCTTGACCAGTTTGCTCTCTATGAGAGTTTGAGAGAAAGTTTTCTATTCACGTGACTCTCCCCAGGCAAACTAGAGAACTTCAATCTCTTTCCTCTGTGGCTTTATAATCTCCTCGTTCAGAAAATTTGGAGCTCACCTGAGTTTCATGATGTTGCAGTACAAGTTCTCCTATGTCTTGAGTCTTCGCTGACCGTGAAAAGCTAGGGCCAAAATGTTGGCTGGCCTTGTAGCTCTTCTATTTCTCCAACTCTGATTTGTGAACTTAGGTTGTTAACCATCCAGAAGAAAAGTATACTGCAGCATATGCCATTCACTTTGCCTTATCTGACTCAATTGATTTTAAATGTTGTTGTACGTTTCCTTTTGTATTTCTGCTTTTTGCTTTTATACTAGGGAGACTATACGATAATTACACATGTGTATCTGGTTTATTTCACTTATGAGTATATGTTCAAGTGGCATCCACTTCAGTATAAATGATTCAAACTTAGCATTTTTAATAGCTGAGTAATACTCCATCATATAGAAATACCACATCTTTTTCAACCATTCCTCATGAAAAGAGGGCGAAATAAAGGTTATAAGAATAGGTAAAGAAGAAGCTGAATTATCACTATTTGCAGATGACATGATACTCTACTTGGAAGACCCCAAAAATTCCACCAAGAAACTACTAGAACTGATAGGGAAATCCAGGAGCATAGAAGGATACAAAATCAATACTCAAAAGTCAATAGCATTCCTCCACACAGATAACAAGCACACTGAAAGGGAAACAATAGAAACAATACCTTTTACAATAGCACCACGGAAAATGAAATACCTTGGGATTCACTTAACCAAGGAAGTCAAAGATCTTTTCACAGAAAATTACAACACCCGAAGAAAAGAGATTATTGAGGATTTCAGAAAATGGAAAGATATTCCCTGCTCCTGGATAGGAAGAACCAACATCATGAAGATGGCCATATTCCCAAAATTGCTGTACAGATTCAATGCAATCCCTATCAAACTGCCACCAACATACCTCCCAGATATAGAGAAATCAATCCCAAATTTATTTGGAACCACAAATGACCTAGAATAGCAAAGGCAATCTTGGCCAATCAAGTCAAGGCAGGAGGCATCACAATTCCTGATTTGAAATTATACTACAAAGCCACTGTGATAAAATCAACATGGTATTGGCAACAAAATAGGCCTGAGGATCAGTAGAATACATTAGAAGATGCAGAGGCATCTACAAAAACACTCAGCCATCTTATCTTCGACAAAGGGGCTACACAAGCTCACTGGAAGAAAGATAGACTCTTTAACAAATGGTGCTGGAAAACATGGCTTTCTACATGCCGAAAACTAAAACTTGACCCAGCTCTATCACCATGCACTAAGGTAAAGTGAAAATGGTTTAAAGATCTAAACGTTAAAACAGAAACACTCAATCTCCTGGAAGAGAAAGTAGGAGGAACTCTTGAAGACATAGGGGTAGGTAAAGAGTTCATGAACTAACATATATTCGCACGGGAAGCTCTTGAAAGAATCAACAAATGGGATCAACTCTTCTTAAGGAGCTTCTGCATGTCAAAAGAAATTGTCAACAGAGTGAAAAGACAACCCACAAACTTTGAACAAATCCTAACTAATAAGCAATCAGACAGAGGACTACTGTCTAGAATTTATAAAGAGCTAAGATATAACAGCACCCTCAATTTAAAGACCCAATTCAGAAATGGGCATCTGAGATGAATACACACTTCTCAGAGGACGAAATTAAAGAAGCAAATAAATATATGAAAAAATGCTCCACATCTCTAGCCATTCGTGAAATGCAAATAAAAACAACACTGAGATATCATCTCACTCCAGAAAGAATGGCTATCATAAGGAAATCAACCAACAACAAATGTTGGAGAGGTTGTGGGGAAAAGGGAACACTTCTCCACTGCTGGTGGGAATGTAGACTGGTACAGCCATTGTGGAGGTCAATGTGGAGACTCCTCAAAAGGTTAGGACAGGTAATCCCATTCAAGCCGGCTCTCCCCCTACTGGGAATTTTCCCAAAGGATTTGGGTACATTGTATCGTAGAGATATATGTGTACCTATGTTTATAGCAGCGCAATGTGTGATAGCAAAATCTTGGAAACAACCAAGATGTCCATGACATGAGGAATGGTTGAAAAAGATGTATTTCTATATAATGGAGAAAGTGTTCTCTCGGCCATGTTCTGCATGAGTTAAAGAAAATCATGGTTTTAATAATTCTTTAAAAATTTAGTATAATTTCTAAGTGAAAACTCCTTTGTCTCCAATGTTTTATTCATTTTGTTGAATAAATAGTCTTCATTGAACTGCTCTGTTTCTCTAACATAGTTCAAACCTTATTGAATGCAGACTATCTGTGTACCAAGTTGCAATTCCTGTTTATATCCCAAGTTCCAGCTCCTAATGAACTATCAGAAGGAAAAAAGAAAAAGACCAAACCCTCAACCTACTGTGTGGTGAGATTTCTTACCAACAGGTGCTGAAATCATTTCTTGTCATATATCCTCCATAAAACATGTCCTGACTTCAATATTGTCCTATGCATATCGTGCTTAATAGAAAAATGTAATTGGATAAATTAACCAAATTTATAGCAGCCTTAGATTTAACAAAAGTTGAAATGAAAGTAACAAAATACCTATATGCCTTCCTCCTCTCTCCTATATGCAAAAAAATTCACCTATTATTAACCTCTTGCACTAGTGTGCTAATTTGTTACAATTTGTGCACCACCACTGATATAATTATTGACTAGAATATATAGTTTTTATTAGGTTTGACTCTTAGATTTTGTACTACTAGTAGTTTTTGACGCATGAATGATTTCGTATCTGTAGCTTCATAGCTTCATAACTTATAGAATAATTTCACTTTCTTTAATCTCTTTACTTTTGTATTCCCTTCTCCTTTCTATACCCGAGTTCCTGGAATACACAGATCTTTTTTTTATTTGTTTAGTGATTTGATACTCACAAGAACTCTATGAAATTATTGTTGTTTATATTGCCTCTTTTATTCCTATATTGTGAATAAGCAATATGCTAAATATCAGGCAGATAAAAAGCAGTAAAGTCAAAATTTAAAACCAAAGTTTTGAGGCAATAAACTCTTAATCATTACACTACACATATCCATCTCATATGCATCACAAGTGACAATAGAGTTTTTTTTTTTTTTTTTTTTTTTCACTAGGAATTGAACTCAGGACCTTGTATCTGCCAGACAGACATTGTATGGTCTAGATATCTTCCTGGCTCCTATTTTTTTAAGTTTACTACATTTTTGTTATCCTAATAAAAATGTTTTATGCTCTTTTGTTTTAACAAAAGATCATAAAAAAGAGAGGAATGGGGTAAAGCATGAAAAATATCAACTTGCATCATTTTGCAATACATATTTTTTTCCATACCTGTCCCATAGGCTTTCTGATATGCTGGAATATAGAGGCAAAAATGACAAAATGACTCTTTGGAGGGTCCCTTTAGCACCACTGGTATTCACCACATTAGCAGTCAGAGGCTAAATTCCAAAGTGTGTCCTTGTTTCTATCTCCCCTGCTGTATTTGGTTTCTTGAGAGTTTCCCTGTTCTCTAGATTAAGAGCCTTACATTTATTTAGCTGCAATAAACTCTCTACATAAGCCTGGATGTGCTGGTGAGATTTGATTAACACAAAACGTGGGTCACTTGAAATACTCAACAAAGGGAAGATGCTACTTGTTTTGTCCATTTTCTGGGTAAAAATATTTCTAAGAGAAAATAGTGTATATTCTTTTACAGCATTATTCTTTGGATATTAATTACTACTGGTGAATCATGGAATCATGAAAGTTCTGACACTACTTATACAAATTTCTAGTTTTGTTGATTTTTAACTCATGAAGTACCTTTAAATCTACTTTTCAGTTCCAGACTTTATATTTTTAAGAAATTGATCTTAACTTAGATTCTTCAAACTGACTTTCAAACAAGTCTAGGTTTTTAAGGACAGAGAGAGAGAGAGTGAGAGAGAGAGAGATGAACTTATAAGATCTTTCTAATTGCAGAGATTCTAAAGCCACATCATAGTTCTGACTGCTTGATAATCTCTGCTTTTCATATATCTATGTGCCTTTATTTTATTTTATTTTATTTTTGGTATGAGGGATCAAACTCAGGACATTGCACTTTCCAGGCAGGCACTTATACACCAAGCTATCTCCCCAGCCTGCCTATGAGCCTTAATTTCAATAAAAAATAGAATTTTGTTTGAATTGTTAGTGATATAGAGTTAATATTTCACATTTAGTAGATCATCCATTGAATGTTATTGTAAAAATAAGCTGCTATTCATCACAACATATTCAGCTTAGGTTATTTTTTAAATTAAGAATATTGGTCATCAGATAACCCAAGCTTGTCTCCTCAATACTCATTCATAAATATCTCTTTCATCTCAAATTTAAGACGTGTGTCCGGTCAAGTAGTGTCTAAGTTTATCTCGGTCACACATTTTTTTTAACGTATTTGTTGCAGGGTTTCACCACGCAGGTCAGACTCATAGTAATCCTTCTGCTTTCAGCCTCGCCAGTGCTAGCATTACAAGTGTGTGCCACCATGCCCAGACTCTGACTGGTTCAGCCCTCCCTGGGTGTGGCATGTGGTGCCAGGGGAAAGGTGGTCCTCGCGCTTTGCCGAAGCGTGCGTAAGCAGATGCTTTAATCTGCTGAGCTATCTCGCTGGCCCACACTAGATATTTTATTATAAGTGCTTTAGCACCTTTGCATGCCTATCCAATTTTAGATCTATTGAGAGCATTTTTGGAATAGTGTGACATAATTTTGTCATCCTGTTTCCCAATATATCTAAATATCTCAATATATATGAATTTTGGTCTTGTATCTTATATGACCCTTGATTTTTCATTTTGCATTAATTACAGGCAATCTTTTCATATTAATTTTTCTTAAGGTCTTTGATTTGATCTCAAAGAAATATTATAGTATTGGAAGAACTAAGATATTCAGATTCACTAGAGTTTGTGCCTGATAAAATAGATTTTATTACTAAAACAAATGGCAAAAAATACATAAAAATTTTTACTTGTTCTTAGGTCTTGGCTTATTTTTTTTTTCTTTTTTGTCTTTTTTGAGACAGGGTCTCACTATGCAGTTCAGGCTGGCTTTAAGCTCACTTTGTAGCGCAGGCTGGTCTCGAACTCACAACAATCCTCCTGCCTCAGCCTCCCGAGTGCTGGGATTGCAGGCATGCGCCATCACGCCCGGCAAACAAGTATTCTATTTTTTTCTTTTCTTTTTTTGGCAGAACCAGGAATTGAACTCAGGCCCTTGCGCTTCCCAGGGAAGCGCTTATTCTACTGAGCCATCTCCTTGGCTTATGCCAATATCTTTTATTCTGAGTAACTATTTTGAAGATAGCTATATGCAATGTATTAACTCCTGGTATTCCCTTTTTATTATATTGTGATATCCTGTTTTATTTTTTTTCTTCTTTTTATTTTTTTGAAGAATGTAACATGGTAATAGAAAAAACAGCGTTAGAATTATAAAAAATTTCACTAAGCAAAATAACAGGAATTCAGCAATGCTTTCTGTATTGCATGATGTTATCTTCAAATTGGTTGTTTAGGTTACCAGCTATAAATGTGCAAGACTGGTTTAGAGAAAAAACAAAACAAAACAATAACAACAAAATATATGAAATTCAATAAAAGGAATAATACTGAAAGCAAAAAAAGATAAAATATCATAGACAAGAAAATAAACAACTAGGATACACAACTTCATATATAACACACATATACACCAAAATTTCAAGCCAGTTAAAAAAGCATACTTCCAATAATTGATTACTTTACATAGAAAATAACATCTTTTACTTATAGCCTACCTCTCAATTATTATTATTGAGTTTATTTCAAACAGACATAGGCCAAATTGTCACATTCCAGTTCTGTTTTATTTTTCTTAAGATCACAAATAAAAATCACAATTGTAGTCAGTACATAGGAAAGACAATAGACATAACCAGCCTGCAGCTGTGGTCACTGCAGCACACAATATTCACCAATTTGAAGTAAATGGTAATTTATATATCCTTGATCAAAATTCATCCATAAAATAAGAAAATAACACATCAAGTTTCAAGATTAATTGCTGATCATAGTTTTGTGAATACTTGTGCTTCATTTAAATATAAACCTGAATTAATGAAGAGAAGCACACAGTTATACACTGTAGAACCATGGTACAATTTTCTTCCACCACATAACAACGAAACCTGCAGAAGAGGATGCAGTAAGCAATGGCCAACTGATAATGGAATTTGTTTTCCTAATTCAGCTTCCAGTTTCATGGACAAGCTCTGGGGAAAAGAAAATTGTGCAATAAAGGAATTCCTTGAATACAAATGGAGTTTTAAATTGACTGCTTGTTCATTTCTCTATAAATATACTATCCTGCACAAAACTGGTTGCCTCAGGCAATGAGAAAGGAAGAACACAATGTGCCCCAAGGGAAGAGCCTCGAGGACTCTTCAGAAGAAAAAACTCAGAGAGCAAGAAGTTTTTACTCCCTAGCACAAATAAAGGGGCTACATGCGGTACCTTGCTCCAGTTCCAAAGTTCCTCGGGAGCATAGGAATATAAGATTCACTACTTTATTATGATTGTTCACTCATAAAAACAAAACAGATGATTGATTGCAGATAGTTATGTAAGAAATCCTGTGAACAATATGCAAATCATTCTTGTATATATGAAATGAGGGAACTGACCTTGATACCTAGAGTACATACCTATAGATGAAGATAAAAAATTATAGTCAATTTTCAAACTATAGATTTTTTTTGGTACAGGGCCTTACTATGCAGTTTGGGCTTGTAGTTATCCTGTAGTCTAGCCTTCCTTAGTGCTGGGATTATGGGCATGCACCACCATTCCC
Source organism: Ctenomys sociabilis (assembly GCA_004027165.1). Classification (NCBI taxonomy): domain Eukaryota; kingdom Metazoa; phylum Chordata; class Mammalia; order Rodentia; family Ctenomyidae; genus Ctenomys; species Ctenomys sociabilis. Next base: position 14,738 of record PVKA01026344.1, on the reverse strand, counting down.
TGTCTGGGGTGGCAATGTGCCTACAGTGCCAGGGCAAGCGCGACATACACTACTGGAGATCTAACTCCACGCCTGTGCTCACCATGCAGACACTTAAGCAACTGAGCCATCTAACGAGCTCTCTAAAGTAGATATAAAGTTTGGAAGTAAATATTAACAAAGGAGCATTATCTGTTGATTTGTCTGTCTTTCTTCCTACCTCAGGAAATATAGGTTAACAAAATCTGCTGTTGAGAAATGCAGTGCAGAAAGACTGAACAATATATTGATTATAGTAAGATAATGAACAATAAAAACATGTGGTATCCATTGAAATGTTTCTAATGGAAAGCTGAAGACATATGATTTCACCTTGTTTAATTATTACTTGATGTGTTTGAAAGCTGTGGAAAAAAGGTATATTTTTATCAGATAATGAGCAATTATCTGAAAACAGAATTAAATAAACCAAACTATGTAGAGGAAATATGTACAGTCACAATGACTGACATACTGCTCTGTTCCTTCTGTGGTATGACGTGGATTTGGGGTGCACCATGAGCATCTGTTGGAGGCTGCTTCTTAAACAAGACTCCTCCAAGGCTGAATTGACCACATACTATGACTTTATTTAAATTTTGTGGCCCTTGATACACTTTGTAAATTGAATAGTGGCCTCTAAAAGTATGCATATCCTGACTTTCAGATTTGATAAGTATATTCAGTGGAATGTTCTTAGCAGACATAATTGAATATTTTTGAGATAACATAGACTCTCAACACAATAAAAATACACTCTTAAGAGATAAAAGAGAAAATCCAGACACAAGGCCATGTGAAGACAGCCTGCAATGACAGTGGTGCAAGGAGATGCTGAGCAACATGAGCAGTCACCAGACGCTAGAAAAAGAAGGGAATGGAAAGCTCTTTCCACCCTCACCTTGGTACTATGGAGCAGACCATTAAAAGATGCCTTTTAATTTCTGTTCAGCAGAAGTATAAGAAAATACATTTCCATTGTTTTATTTTTATTTATTTATTTTGTGTTTTAGGGAAGGGTCTAAAGTGTGTTGAAGGTCTCACTACTAGATCAGACTCATAGTGATCTGTCTGTTTACAGCCTCACACGAGCAGGAATTACAAGCACAAGCCACCACACTTGGTCTCAACTGGCATATCAGCGTTCCGGGCATGGGGACTGCACCACAGACTCAGGGATCAAATCCCCAGCCCTTGTACTTGCTTCCAGGCATTTCAATCCACTGTGCTATTTTGCAGGCCCTCCATTCTTTTAACTTTTCCAGTTTTTCATGACCTACTGCATCAGCCACAGGAAACTAATACACACTCTTCAGTCTTTACTATGATGAAAATATATACAACTTTAATATTCATATATACAAATTTATTGATACTTTAATTGATCAAAGTACTTCAGTTTCTAATGACATTTTTAAAAGCAGTAGTGGCATCATACAAATATTTCTTAATGACTATATATTTCCTCTATTATTTTATCTAATTCAAAAGAGTTTAAGTATCTGGCAATTTATGGAAGACAATGTAGCAGGAATACTTGAACTCATTTGACAAAAAGTAATACAATGAGTGTGTCAAGTATAAGAGAAAGAAAATACATTGCAACTTCAGTCCCCAAGGAATGTTGTTCAAACATTATTTGTATATATTTTCAATACTACAATGAGTTTTCCCAGAACTACTTTCAGCCTTAAGTAAATCCATTATCTATTTATTCACTAAACCATTGTTTATATTTTTTTAAAGTGCAAATTGGCTAAAATTGATGGAAGCTAAAATAGATACTTTGCAAAGAACAAATTATATACAGGAAAAAGCACTTATTATGCATGCCTATTATTTAGAACAAAAGGATGGCCACAGAATAAAGCAACTTCAGCAAGGATATTTACAAATGCAGAATAGATATTATGCCTTAGAAGGCTGAGAAGTCTAACATGTTTTTGCAGTTGCATAAATCTCACTCTCCTTTATTGCTCTTTTAAGCTATATTGCAATAATGATAAATTGGAAAAATAATTACCCTATTTAAATGAGTTTAAAAGTAGACAATGATGCCCACAGACACTGCACATCCAGTGCAGCCTTAAAATTCATATTTGAAATTCATAAAAGTGAATATTGACTGTGAATTCTTTGTCAAAATTTCACATAGGTTTTTGCAAATCTTCAACTTTAGAGATTTTATATCCTCCATATTGCTTTCAAAAGTTATTCTGAATAATTTTTCATACCAAGGAAAATATGTCAAAGATAAATCATCCTGCGCCATTCATTTCACTAGTGAAATTTTTAAGAAAAGCATAGTCAATATTAGTGGAAAAGGACATACTATATCATTTGAGAAACTTCAAAAAAAAAATCAGCATGCCTATTTTGCTTTGTAGGTTAGTAGATAAAACGTGAAGTCCTTTCACCCTGTTATTCAAATTTACCTTTTTTAGTTTTCTCCTTGTCAATTGACATATCAACAGTTAATCTGAGTAGCTTTGAACTCAGGTCCTTGCCCTTTCCAGGCAAGTGCTTATTCTACTGAGCCACCTCCCCAGCATGAACAATGTAGTATGTTTTCGCTATGTATTTGGTTACCTCACAGATTGTAGAAGTACTTCTTTTTTTTGAAGTAAGAATTGCTGTGTTCTAGTAGAATTATATTGATCTGAAACATCTTATCTATTTTTAAAAACTGCCTGTTTCTTAGAAGATAGAACAATGCCATCTTTGATTTGTTCGCATGGAAAGTCTTGTAAAGATATTAAGAAAATTAACCAGAGTAGCTATCATAATTCTGTACTGTTATCTGTATTTTATAAAGAAAATTAAATGGGTTGTTACAGTTTTAATATAAATGTGCATTTAAGAAGAGTAGTTAGATTTTGCAAAGCCTAAGGCTACATTCTATGCTATCAAAAAGACATCATCAAAGGCATATTATAGGGATAAGTAAAAATATTATTTAATCATTATATAACTCAATTGTTTTGATGGAGCTAGATGCCCATCTTTGGCTGAAAACAGGAGGATCACTATGAATCTGATATGTGTAGTGAGACCCTGTAGACCTTGTACTAAACACATTAAAAAATTAAATATCCATTTTCTACAGTATGTTTTTTTTTTAAACCAAAACATGATGAAGCACTAGGGGATGATGGAAAGCAGCCATAGAGTTCATAAATGGAACTCAGAACAACTCTAGAGAGTCCCCAGGCACTATAGTAATGTCAACAATGATTAATGACAAAAAGTCACATTATCAATCTTGCACAATGTTTATTTATGACAATGACACTCTTCAGTCTTGATTTTTATTCCACTATGTGTAGCACACATCGTCTAATTAGAAAGGCAATGAGATTATTCAATTTGCTTTAAAGCATTTCATATTCAGTGTGAAGGATCTTCTGCACATCACAGGAATCAGAGCCTCAGGGCAGATCACCCGCTTGCTTCCTGCTTCCTCCCAACCAAATTATCAACCCGATGAAGAAATAACCCCAAAAGTCAAATAGTAGATTTATTTTATTATTTATGCAGTATTTTCCTGTATTTAGTACTTGTTCTACGGAGTGTCCAGGATCTCAGTACATAGATTGCACTCATAGTAATTCTCCAGTTTTCAGCCTCCCAAAAGCTGTGTTACAGATGCTCATGATGACACGGTCTCAATCACAGTCTCAGCACATCCCAGGGCTGACCCAGCATGGTAGTCGGGTCCAACACTAGCCGCTGTTCATTTTAGTGTGCCGAGCTATCAGGTCTGCCCTTTGTGGCAGTGCCTTTATATCTAATGAGAATTGAATGGTTTTAAAAAAATCCCTTTTGTTTATATCTAAAATAACTTTATAAACTAAAATTGTTCATAGTAAAATGTAAATTAACCCTTATAGGTTATGTCTTTTGTTGTTTACTTATTTTTTGTTAATACATATTAATATTGCACAATGAACTGTTCCTTTCAACAACTTGGATTATATGTTTAACACATCTTGATCAATGTCAGAATCCTTTCCATTCTCTTCCTTTTATTCATTTTATGATATCATTGAGCATAATCTGAAATGTCATTTAGAAAATTAGAATATATGGGGCTGGGGAGACAGCCTGGAAAGTGAAAGTCCTGGATTCAGTCCCAGGTTCTGCACATAATATCAGCCTGGAACTGGGCCTGCTGGCATACACTTGTAATCCCAGTGCTGAGGAGGCTGAGACAAGAGGATCACTATGCGTCTGAAATGAATAGGGGAGTACTGTATCCAATAAACAAATAAATAACTAAGTAGAAAAAGCATTTTTCCAAAAAGAAAATTAGAATGTACTTCAAAAAAAAATCTTTTAAAGAAAAAGTGCTGATAAGGAATGCCAGATTTAAAAATAAATCATTAGCTCCAGAACACTAATTTTCAATGATGACTTTTCATTAAAATTAACGTTGATCTCTACATGGTCTGAGATCTTCAAAATTCTAGATGTCTGGTTTTTAAATTTATGAAAGTGATATACGTGATTCCTACCTATGTAATGAATTTTCAACACTCTCCCTCTCGATTTTTTACAATATATTAATTCAGTTGTACTTTGCTTACCTTTTCTTTTACGTTGAAAGTCTTTGATATAAACATAATTATGTTTAATTATCCAACCTCCGGGGGATTTTTAGGTAGACCTCAGTACCAGTAAAATGCTATTACTAGGGAATATTTCTTCAGTGGGCTTCTAAACTTACTCTCCCGGTATACAGATTTGAATGTTAGCTTACTGACATACAATATGCACATTATTAACAACCAAATAATGAAAAAGTGCATACAATGTGGCCATGACAGTTTAACTGTCTACAGCAGCTGTGCCTGCTACTCTAACTCCACAAGAAATCTTAAAACCATCAACCTTCTTTCCTTTTGAAATAATAGTTGTTATAACATTGTACCTCTATATGCATTCTTAGAATGACTTACCAAAAATACAGCTTTCCACGATTTTAGTGCATTTAGCAATGTTTTGTTTTGAAATGTGAGTTGAGTAGTGTTTGTTTTGTTTCTTTATACAATATATATTATCTCCATACACTGAAATAATTCAGAACTGACAATAAGATCTTTGTGTTTTTTTTATATTCCCTGGCCAGTTATACAGTGTTGTCAGGTTTATTTGGATCTTGAATACACATTGCAAAATGAAGCATATTCACTATTAACACACACTCATCTTTGATACTATGTATAAAGTATAAATTTATACATACTATGTATGTATAAATGTGAGAACCATTATAAGTAAGATATAAAATCCTTCAAAAACACTTAAAACATCTGCTTTGTGATCCATGCTATCATTGCTGCTAATATAAGATTAAGAGTGAAATAAAGGAGGCTGGAAGCCTGAAATACAGCATATATCATTTCATAATAAAAATCTTAATCATGCCAAGCATATTTTCTGACTGTACATGAGATCATACCTAAGTGACAGTAGTTTATCTAAAGTTCCACAAATATTTAGCCACCAAGAAACACACTTGAATGGCTCATGGTTCAATGGAAACACACTGTTTTCAGAAGGGCACAATTTCAAAAACATCTGTTACCGTGCATATCTGTGTTCCTCTTTGTTGAACTGAATGTTTTTCTTTATTACATGACCTAATTGGATTACACTGGTGTCTAATTTTCTTTTTATTGGTTGATTTCTGTCATATCCTTAGATTATTATTTAACATTAGGTGGAATTTGGGAAACACTTGGTGATATTATTTTCCAAATGCATTTCAGTCCCTTTTACTATTCCCTGGCCAGTGATGCAGCATTAGAAAGTTTATTAATTGATCATTGATAGGGAATGAATCTCTATGGTAGTTCAGTCTTTGTTTTTTTATTTTATTTCCTCTCAACCCCGTCATTTAGTTGATTCTGTTCTTCCATCTTTATTTCGGGATTCATTACTATATTGCCTAGAATGTGTATTGTATCCAGTAAAATTTTCCACTTACTATATTTTAGTTTTGGTAGATAGAGTCCATTTGTTTCTATCTTAAATATTTTATTTTTGTCCTTTCTATGTTGTTGGATTTCCATCCAATTTCCTTTGTTGTTATGATTTATTTCCTTGAGGTCCTTGAATAATAATTTTACACCTTGTGTCAATTTAGCATTCAGTTAGCTGAAGTATACCAAGATTTAGGTCACACGTTTTTACTTCCATGAATATGCAGCACTTGCTATCATGTAAGAACACTGGTGAGGCTCCTATGGCAAATTTTGTTATTCATAGTTATGTTTCTACTATACTTTAAAACTGGATATACTTTGCTTGATAAAGCAGTTAAGATGGCTCTCAAAGGTTTTATTTTCATTTTCTTAACAGCTCAGTCTTTTGATGAACACAGAACCCCAAACATCACATGCATTCCCAAGAATGTTATACTGTGCATGGTCAGGGTTTCTTACCTGCTTTCTTTACATGAACTTTGGAAATTTCTTAGCTAACAATTTAACAAATAAGTGGAAATATTACCATGAGCATGAAGATGTAGTACAAATACTTAAAGACAACTATGATGCAGGTTTCAGGGGGTTGCTTCCCATATATATATTTTTAATCAAATATATCTTAAAACTTGAAAATTCTTTGTCTCCATAATATCAAACTGCTTTTTCAAATGACCCTTGCTGTAAAGATTTCATTGTTTCACTCATTCTGATGAAGTTACAAAATTATTTACAAGCATAATTCCAAATTTATCACCTTGGTTCATTTATTGCATTAATCATGGACTATGCTTAGCTACAGTTGAAAACTATTTTTGCCTTTCTTTAGTGTCTTAGCTGTTTGGCTAAGAATATGTTTCTCTTTGGTCCATGTTGGCCAGAGAAAGTCTGCCTACATCAATTTTAAATTACACTTTCAATTAATTCATTGAAGATCACTATTACATTGTAGTGTAGGTGTTTTTTAGTATTAAACAGTCTGTAATATTCTAAACTGATGGCCTAAACATTAGCAGAACACTAATGTACAGAAAATTTATTCGTTGACACAAAAGCTAAAAATTATATTTTTAACATTTAAGTGGTTGGTTTTCATGATCTGTATATTTTAAAGGTATGTTTGCAACTTCATGAAATAAATTCAAGAGCATTTAGGCAAAAAGATTAATACTTTAGGGCAGTGTTTTATGCCTGGTACTGTTTTCAGAGCAGGACACAAAAGATTTTATTGAATTTTAAACTACAATTTTGTCAGCCACCCAGCTGATATACTGCTGTTTCTAGTTTCTTTATACCTTTCTTGAAAGTGTGTAACTGGTAGATGAATGCCCTGTCACTGACTCTACATACTGCAGATCACTGTTGTGACTGTTAGCACATGTCCAGTATTGCAGATGATTCATATATCAGACATACTATTTTTAAAAATCAGACATATTAATTACAAACATTTCCTGGTAGCAAGCAAAATAGAACTTACACTTTCAAATCCTGTTTTTCATGTATTTTTTACAGGGTCTCACTACGCAGCTCAGATTTATAGTCATTCTCCTGTTTCCAGCCTCCCCAGTTCTAAGATTACAGGCATTTGGCACCCTTCCTCCCCTTGGTGACTGGGTCAGCATGCCCCAGAGGCAGGGCCCACTTGTCATGTGGTGCTAGAGATCAAATCCCAGTTCCTGCTCTTTCCTAAATAGGCACCTAGTCCGCTGAGCTATCTCATTAGACCTTCAAATTGAGTTTTACGAAAAATAATATCAGTATTATGAGGGTTTACTTCGTTTTGAAAAATACCTTTACAAATATTAGATAGATTGATAGAGATATAGACATATTTATGTAACTACAGACCAATATTTGTATAGTCTTTATATGTTAACATGGCCATGTTAACATATAAAGACTATACAAATATTGAATATATATTCATGTTAACATATAAAGACTATACAAATATTGTGGTATTTCAGTACCATCTGAAACATGGTACTGTTTTCAGAGCAATATTCTTCAGATCCCAGTTTCCTGAAGGAGCATACTCATTTGCTATTTTTAAATCTCTATAGTTTGTTCTTACACATACACAAATGAGAAACAAAAGATTTTTAAGAAGGAGCCTAACAGGTAATATAGTTTGACTTTTTTCTAACGTAAAAGATATACTGAAACAATTTTTAAAAACTAATTGATCAAATAATATTGAATAGTTGTAAAAGCTTCTAACACATTCTATTTTTCCCTTGACCATGCTATTCATCCCCTTTGAATTTATGGGTTTATTACTGAGAAAATTCAGTAGCTATGGTGTTTCAAAATGTATATATTTGTTTCTATAAACCTGCACTTTCCATTTTTAACCTTGCGTTACATTCCTCATCACTTTTTTCAGTAATTATTTTTGTTCTGCAGTGACAAAAATAAAGAAGAAATACTTTGGAGTGTTTATACGATTTCTTAAAAATACAGCATCAGTTCTTGCTTGCTATTTATCCTCTATTTAAGTAAGGATTCACGAACTTATTTTGTCTTCTTGTTATCTAAGGGGATGATGAGTTCATAGATTTAAATGTTTTTCTGGCAACTGTTTGACCTCTTGTTCGCAGGGTTCCTTCCCACCTTAAAGGGATCTCAGCTAATTTACCTGTGGTAGTATGACATGTTTTGCATCTCATTGTGTATTTTAGAGAAGAAAATATAATACCTTCATTGTGGAAACAAAACGTTAATGAATAGGTGAATATCTAATTCTTTGAAAAAATTACAGGATTGTTTATGCCATTCAAAGATCTAGATACTTGAAATGAGATTCAAAATGTATATTCCAAGGATAGAAAACACAAAGAACAGGTTTGCTTTGTTGTGAAAAGTTAACTCATCTTCAGAAAAATACACTTATCACTGTTGTAGATAGCGTGTACAGGAGAAATGATTTAATGTAAGACACATAATTTATAGAATTATTTTATCATGTTTACTCAAAGCTCAAATTCAAGAGTTCAGGAGAACTGTCCATACACTAGAGACCCAAGGAATACAGTTGTGGGCCTGGATCCTTCAGCAATGCCCTGCAGCAACACAGCTGAAGGCCTAGAGTCAATGGCAGTGCACCCAATGGGTCCAGCTGGAGGGCTGGTAGCTACTACAAAGCCTCATGGCAGTCTATTTCACAATGTGTGCTAAGGAAGCCTGAAGGTCAGAGGTAGATGTTAGAAGGTCTGTGCCTCTGGGAAAAGGAGCTACACCAGCTGGCTGAGGAATCTGTGTCAGATGCAAGAAGTGGTCATCCAGCTAGACACTAGAGCTCTCCTGGTGAGAACTTCAGCCATCCTCAGCAACAGCAAGCTTCTGAGCTCCGCTGGTTATAACTACCAAGTCCATATCAGGAAAGACAGCGTGACAAGCTCCTCCAGGAGAAGCAACCACAAGTTATCTTCCTCTCCAGTTCTCTTCTCATGCTGTTGCCAACAATCCTCAGGTAGACATCCAAAACCCAATACCACATGGATTCAGTTCAGGTGGGTGTTACAAGTTGGTGATTAGCTAATATACCCCATAACTTACTTGAGATTCTTAAACCGATCAAACATCTTAATAAAAACTCATGTTAATTGCTGAAATTGGTATGACTATTCAGAATGATTGAAAAGCAGATGATCATTCTTAACCATTTATCCAATTTTCTGGGCTAAGACTGCTAATTTAAAGTTCATAGAAAAAGTATTATTTGAATAAGTTCAAGTATATAAGTAACGGACCATTGTTGACAGAAATATCAGGGTAGCTAAACCCACGTAACCTAATTTTTTGTTATGAAAACTATAGATGAATAGTCTAATATGAATTGATGAATTGTTTTCAATGGTTTCCAATTCTAATGATGAATTGTTTTCAGTTGTTTCCAATTCTAACGATGAATTGTTTTTGAATTTATTAAGACTACAAAATTTGAATAAAATTGGGATTTGATCAGTGTTTTATTGGCTTTTTATTATTATTTATTTATTTATTTAGTGATATCAGGGATTGAACTCAGAATCTTGTGCTTGCCAGGCAAGCACTTATTCCACTGAGTTATATCCCCGACCCTAGTGGCCCTTTAAAAGAGAAGCTGCATTTTGGAATTTTTGAACTAATTTAAAAAGTAAACCAGGTAGATGACCCATAACCCCAAGTAGATTAATCAGTTTACTGCCAGTTGAAGACAATAGCTAATTTGAAAGCAGAGAGATTATTCTTTTGCTTTAAGAAGAATCAGCAAGTGGGTGGCTGACCTCAATGTGGAGACATGGCAGAAGGCTTGGTGGGACAAAGCTGCTTACTTCTCAGAAACAAGAAGCAGAGCAGAGAACAATGCCAGAGAGAAAAGGAGCAGCAGCCGTATATGTAATATTTGCTGTCAATCCTCCATGACCCACACAGATACAGAAATGTGCCACAGGCACCACCCAGGTGGATCTCAAGCTAACCAAGTTGACAGGATTATGACCAACCACCTATTCACCCATTGTCAACTTGACACTAAAATATATTTCCCCAGTATGTACTTAACTTAAAAATAAAAATAGCAAGTGGAGATGATACAACTATCCAACCTACAGGCAAACACAATAAATCTTTCCCTGAAGTTTCAAAAGTTATACTCTTTGGGGAAAATCCTAGTTTAAAATCTGTTTTGACTCAAGACAAATTCTTAGCTATAAAATTAAAAAAAAATAAAAAATAAAACTTATGATAACTGGGAAAGATGTCACAAAGTAAACTTTCTCATAGTAAAATAGGAGAATAATGGTAGTGGACCAAGAGTGAATTCTGCCAGGTCAAACACTAACTCCCATAGTACTATGGCCAGCCTCCAAGGCATATATAGTGGTAAAAGTTCCACATGTTAGATTGGGCCCTCCCCTATGGCCTTGCTGCTTATAGCCCTCATGACTTCCTTTTTGTGATGTTTCTACTTCCAGCCTTCAGGTTTCTTTGGCCACTGTCTCACATGCTTGTCTCTCCAAATTCTGGGGATTTCCATTGCAAATGTGGTTACATTCCCATATATATACTCTGCTCAATTGGACCCCCTTTTCTGGCTTTTCAGTTCTGAATTCTGGCTACAAGCCCCCACTCCAATGCTACAAAATCTGCATTCTGTATGTCAGCAAAGCTTGATCATATGGACTATACTGACAGGCCTGCTGTCAGCAGAAGCACAAGCTCTTTTTGAAACTTTGCTGCAGAAACTTTTGAGTTGCCAGATGGCTGATGACACAATGAAATGAATCCTCAGGATACAATTGCAGTTGAGGCTTTTCCCCAGGTAGTGTTCCATTTATTCTTAAATGAAACATTTGCATGTTTGCACCTTGTAGCCTTCCGTAGGTTCTCTCTTGCTGATTTCTGAGATGCCCTTAAGACATCTTTGTTCCTGACTTGTACAAAGTAATTTTTTTTATTACACTAAGGTCTTCAGCAATTATGTCTATTTTGTCCCCAACTTTACCTTTGCCTCACTTGTGTTTTTTTTTCTTTATCTGTACTAGTCTTTATTCTTAATTCCAACTATAAACCTCATTAACACCATGTGACAATACCAGTAACACCTTCCTGAACATTGGATAAAATTCACATTTTTGTCTACAAGAACAATAACCAATCTCTGACTCCTGCAAAGTTTTGAAATGGAAAAAAAATACAACTTGTTGCTGTTAGACTGTCACAAATGGTCTCTAATTCCTTGTAAAACTGTGATCCTCAATGAAAGCTCTTGGGACTGGACTTTACTGTCATCATTTGTACCAGCATTTTAGTCTTCAGAAAACTTACCAGATCAACCATCCAGCTCTTTTCCCAGCATTCTAATCCTTCTGTATCACACATCTCCAAATTTTTCTAATCTCCTTCAAGAAACTAGTTCCAAGTGCTTCTAAACCTAGTGATTAGGTTCAGTCATAGGAAAAACCTTCATCCTAGGTACCAGTTTTCTGTATTTATTTTCCTATTGACACACCCATTTTGAAGGTGGGAGGCTCCTTTATGTCTCTGTTTCAAAGGGATTTATTCTGTGATCATCTGGCTTCAAGTGAAAAACATCATGGGGTGGAAAGCAGGTTACAGCACAGTTGATCAGTTCACCAAGACTGGGAACATACCAAACAGGAAGAGGCCAGAAACCATATACAGGATCAGGAGTCACCTTTAGATGACACAGCCCTACACACAGAAGTGTGCATTGTTGACAGTTTAGGAGATTCCCAGGTCAATCAGTTTAACATAAGTAAGTTTATCAACTATTGAAACTTGCTAAGAGGATGCAGAAAGAGTATCAAAAGTTTAAAGCCAGCCTGATCAATTTAATCGCACAGCAAGACCCTGTTCGAAAATAGAAACATTTTTAAGATAAAAATCTGGAGATCAGCTCAATATGAGTGCATTGAAGTCAATACCCAGAACTGGAAATTAATTATTTAGTCAATTAAAAGGTTCAATAAATAACGTGGCAATCATGCAGAAATGTGTAAACTGCAAATACACAACCTGATATCTTTAATTACTTGAACTCAAGTAAATAAGCTTTAAGTGACTAAAAAACAACAAAACCTGGAACTAAAAAGTTTACATTTCCTTCTATTGCCAGTTAAATTTCAAAGAAAGCATTTTGGAATGCTTTAACATTCCAAAATAGTTTTTTTCTTTTTATCTTCTTTGACTTTTAGTATACAAATAGGCTGGAGGACACGTATATGAAATTTTATGACCATTACAGGTATTTTAAACTTAGCCATGTTTTAAATGCATAGTAGAACATTTATGCTATGTGATTTCTTTCTTTAAAGAAACTAAAATATAAATCACTATTGATAAGTTCATTTAGAGAATGAAGAGTTCATAATACTTATAAGTATTTTTTCTGACAATTTACATTTAATAGGACCTTAAAGGCCAGAGTCATAAGTCATGGGGGCAGTTCCTGCCTTGCAAATACAAGGTTCTGAGTTCATTTACAAGTAAGTACCTTTACAGCCAAAAAATACACTAAATATTGAAGTAAATAAAACAAATCACATGATCATCTCAATAGATACATAAAAATCTTTGGGCGAAGTCCAATACTCATTCATGATAAGAGCATTACAGAGAATTGGAATAGATATCTCAACCTTATAAAAGCCATCTATGAGAAACCAGCAGCCAACATCATACCAAGTGGGGAAAAATGGAAGGCTTTCAGTATAAAATCAGGAACAAGACAAGGATGGCCATTGTCTCCACACCTATTCAGTATAATTATGGTAACATTAACCAGAGCAGTTAAACAAGAGAGTGAAGTAATATGAATAAGGATTGGAAAAGAAGAAGTTAAATAATCATTATTTAAAGATGACGTGATATTTTAGTGTTACAGAAACTTCACCAATAGTATTGTCAATTTAATGAGCAAATTTAGCAGTGCAGCAGGATACAAACTCAACACCCAAAAATCAGTAGCATTTTTGTACACAAACAATGAACGCACTGAGAGAGAAATTAGGAAAACCACATCTTTCATAATAACATCAAAAAAGATGAAATATTTAAGAATCAAACTCACAAAGCACATCAAAGATTTATACATTGAAAATTACTGTACTCTGAGAAAAGAGATTCAAGAGCATTTGAGAAAATGGAAAGATATTCCATGCTACTGGATAGGAAGAAAAAACATTTTGAAAATGTGCATACTCCCAAAATTGTCATACAGATTCAATTCAATTAAAATACTATTAGTAGACCTCAAAGAGCCAGAGAAAACTTTCCTCAAATTCATTTGGAACCAGAAGAGACCCACAATATTATAAGCAATCCTGGGACACAAAAGAAAGGAAGGATGCATCACAATCCGCAATAAGAGAATAAAGCTACTGTGACATAATCAGCACAGTGCTGGCATAGACACAGACCTGAGGATCAATGGAACAGATTAGAAGATGCAGGCAAAACTCCAAACTCGCTGAGCCACCTTATCTTTGATAAAAGGGGCCTAACACATTCGTTGGATGAATGATAGACTCTAATAAATGGTGTTGGAAAAATTGGCTTTACACATGCTGAAGGCTAAAACTAGATTTGTGTATATTACCATACACTAAACTACAGTAGAAATGGATCAAAGATTTAAATATTCTATATGTAAGCAGGATGGTTTGGACAACTGCACTGTGCATTTATGCTGGTCTCTGGAAATGAGAAGGTAATACTTAATTTGTTTTGTTTCTGATTTTCAATTGTTTGTACTTCTTGTCTTCTCAATTTCTGATACATTTCTTTCTTTTCCTTTCTTCTTCCCATTTTACATGCACATATCTAGTAATTTGCCAATCAGTTATTCATATTACTAGATATATGCATGTAAAATGGGAAGAAGAAAGAAAACAAATACTGTGAAATTAATATTACTTTGTTTATTGAAATACTGTATCACTTGTAATTTTTCTGTTTTAAATCTAATTTTTACTCTCTTTAAAAAAATAAAAAAAATTAAAAGAAATAAATTGGTTGTCACTTTTTTTTTTTTTTTTTTTTTTTTTTTTTTTTTTTTTTTTTTTTTTTTTTTTTTTTTTTTTTTGTCTTTTTGAGACAGAGTCTTACTATGCAGTCCAGGCTGGCCTGGACTTTGTAGCTCAGGCTGGTCTCGAACTCACAACAATCCTCCTGCCTCAGCCTCCCGAGTGCTGGGATTACAGGCATGCACCACCACGCCCGGCT
>PVKA01026343.1:0-31830 GCA_004027165.1 Ctenomys sociabilis | reverse complement strand
ACTTCAATATATTTAGCATATATGAGATTTTTTTTCTAATTTCAATAAATGCTTCTTTGTGCATAGCATATATGGGGTTTTCTAATTTTAAGACATCAAAATAAAAACCAAGCCTAAATACTGGTGAAAATTAATTAAATGCTTTGACTATATGTATTAAATCTTCTCATTGAAAATATAAATATTTTTATATAGAAAGGTCTATCATTCATCTAAAGAAAACTCAATATACAGCTAAATTTACAATCTTGTACAGGAACAAGGACCAGTACGCTACCCTTTTATTCACCAGTATTTCATCTACATTTATGGAGCACCAACTTTTTTAGGGGATGGAAAGACAAAGGTCAATATTATGTAGTTAGCAAGTAAACACTGACCCAACCCACATTATACTGTACTCCAAAATAGATATTCTTATAGACTTACAATATTTAGAGGAATGTAATTAATTGCTTTTAAATTAAGAAGTACCTCTTATTAGTGAATTAAGAGTGTAGCTGCTTACTTATCTAATTTTTTATACCTGCATTATATCAAAAATTCAATAATATTTTCCTAGTGGATGACCATAGTACTAGAAGCCTACATAATATCCTGTCCAACCACCATTAGTGCAGATCTCGCCTCTCATAGGATTATGTCGAAGCACAGCGTTATCTATCCCAACTGTACTGTCTATGCACACACATCATGAATTTTTTCTTTCTACACCCCTTCCTTTGTCTACACCTGTCAAAGGTGGGCACTCCATTGTCAGGTGCTTGAACTCGACACCACAATCCAGCACAGTCCAGCATTCTACAATGATAGTGCATTATTCAAAGAAGTTGTCGACCATAGCCATTTACAGCTCAGCTTAATATTATGGCCCCGGGTTGTATAATTCATTTTTATACTTTTCTGCTGGATGGTTAAGACCTAGATAGATCAAGACTTATATACCAACACATGAACTTTATATTTCCTATAAAGTGAAGTCCCCTCAGGGTTTATCTTGTAGTCCTGTACATTATTCTGTAGATCCTTTGTCTGTGTCATCCATGTGGATGAGTCATGGACAATGCTTGACCAGTTTGCTCTCTGTGAGAGCTTGAGAGAAAGTTTTCTCTTCATGTGACTCTCCCCAGGCACACTAGAGAACTTCAATCTCTTTCCTCTGTGGCTCCATATTCTCCTTGTTCAGAAAATTTGGAGCTCACCTGAGTTTCATGATGTTGCAGTACAGGTTCTCCTATGTCCTGAGTTTTCGCTGACCTTGAAAGGCTAAGGCCAAAATGTTGGCTGGCCTTGTGGCTCTTCTATTTCTTCAACTCTGACTTGGAATCTTAGGTTGTTAACCATCCAGAAGAAAAGCTGATTAGTATCCTGCAGCATATGCCATTCACTTTGCCTTATCTGACTCAATTGATTTTAGTTGTTGTACGTTTCCTTTTGTATTTCTGCTTTTCTCTTGTTATACTAGGGAGACTATACGATATTTACACATATGTGTCTGTTTTATTTCACTTATGAGTATATGTTCAAGTGGCATCCACTGATGAGATATCTGCTAAAATAATATCTGTAAATATAATATCATGTATGCACCTTGTACAATACCAAAACGTTAACAAAACAGTTTTCAATGTATTAATTTATTGAATCTGTATTGTTAAGGTGTCTTGAAACTGTCTGATTGACATTTGTAGTTCAATAAAATAAAAAAATAAAATAAAAAAATGAAAACAAAAAACCTCTAATATATGGAAAAATATGTTATGTATAGCAGAACTTCTGCAGCCTGATGCCCCCTGCTCTTGTAGCAGTGTATGGTATGCACTTGAGAGTGTGTATGTGTATTTTTTAATATAAATACATAACTGTCCTTTTCACTCCATATTGGTAAGTGATATTTTATATGTGGTTATACTGATAACAACCCTTGTAAGTCTTGAACACTCATGAATAATAAATACATACTGTTGGTGTGTAAAAAAAATAAATGAAAGATGGAAAATAATTTTCTAAGTCTTGGCAAAAAAGTTTCTCAAAATATATAGTACAGCAGAAATATTTGATAGACTCAGTCTTATAAATTATTCACTTATTTATTGTGAAAATAAAACAAAATGCCTTAGTTTTCACTTAGAATGAAATTAGTCTCACTTCTCCTGATCAATAAAAGAGAACTGTTCAAGATCTAATAGTAATTATGGGGTTTACAAATTTCACCTGCCTCAACGTGTGAGCTGACACTATTCTAATAAACTATAATACATTTAAAAAATAAACAAATAAAATAAAGAAGTACGTTTCCTTATGTTTCCAAGGCTGCCCTTGAATTGTTTGATTCTAGCAGTTCACCTATGTCCCCCTCCCAAATTCCTGAGATGACACCCCTCTTACATACAATACTTAATTCCCATATTTGCAATACCTAAAATCAATATAACACAGTAAGTGGAATTTACACATGTAGGCTTATAATTTTAAACTCCATTTTTACACGTGTGTGTGTGTGTGTGTGTGTGTGTGTGTGACCAACTCAGCCTACTCTGGAGATGGGTTGGTACAACATGTTGTGCGGAGGATTGAACCATGGTCCCTGCACTTTGCCTAAACTTGCCTAAGCAGGTGCTTTAGACCACTGAGCTATGTCACTGGCCTCTACTCTCAAACATGCTTAATAATATTTTATCTGAATCTGTATAGTCATTTATAATGACAGAATAGAGAAGATTAACCATATTCTCTACAGTGAATGGCAGTGTATTAAAGATTAAATTATACAATACATAATCAGATCACCATCAGAAGTTTCTGTTCTCTTAACATAGACACCTTCTGTGTTACACAAAATGATCTAATGCACCTAAATGCTAGAAGCAAACATGTAGAGTCACATTTTAGTTCTACCTGTAACATGATTCTTTTTACAGTTTGTGAGACCATGCATATTCTTTCATCATAAAACATATAGTATTTGTTAGTATTGGCTTGTTCATCCATTACCTCTCAGAGAGTGTTTAATCGGTATCAATGTTTTTTTTTTTTTCTTTAGTCTCTAGATCCTCATTCTCTGTCAGGAATTGTGTGTTCAGAAGTTATCAAGAAAATAATTCAATAGCTCCTAGGTCCTTAACCATTAGTTACAAGAAATTTAAAGGATGATGAATTTCACTATGTTTGCTTAATCCTCAACTGATAAGCTTTATAAAAGGAAAACCTAAAAATCATATTTCCTGAATGGTTTTCACTTATTTAAAACTGAAATCACTCCACAATCTATTACTCTACTTTATTCATTAATTTCATCTTCATTTTTATTTAACTTTGAGTTTCAGAAAACTTTGTCAAGGGCTGGGAAGATGGCTCAGTGGAATAAGTGCTTCCCTGGCAAGCACAAGGGCCTGAGTTCAATCCCAGTTCCACCAAAAAAAAAAAAAAAAAAAAAAGATCCAGAAAACTTTGCCATAAATATTGTAAATATTTGAAAATTTCAATGGAATATAACTCATTATGGTAACACAGATGTTATTCCTTATTAGAAGGAAAATTCTTACTCAAATAAGTCAACTACAATTAAAACCAAACTTACCCTGCAAAATACTCTTGAATATCATATTTACAAAGGGATTCGATTGCAGCCCTGAAGACATTTAAGAGGATTCACATGATACACTTCTTATCTAATTGGCAATTGAAAAGCATTTACAAATATAGGTCCTTTGAGATGGTTGTTTTGGAAACTCACTGGAAAACATAACTCTTAATTATCTTCATTGCTTAAAAAAGCAATCCAATGTCAACTACCTTATATATTTTTTTCCAGGAAAGAAACTGTAGGTAAAGTAATTTTATTGACCTAAAACTAATGTGTGTCCATGAGGCCAAATAATAATTATATTGTTTTTTCAAAGGTGTATTTAGAGAACTGAGAACAGATTAAATTTACTTCTTTTATTTTATTTTATTTTTTTGGCGGATCTGGGGATTAGAACGCAGGCCCTTGTGCTTGCCAGGGAAACACTTATTCCCCTAAGCCATCTCCCCAGCCCGAAGAGATTAAATTTAAAACTCCTCTTAAATGGTACATGGGATGGCATTAATAGCAAGTCCAAAGGGATTTATGCTAATCTACCTTCTTGGCTAAAACTGAAGATTTCATGAAAGCATTTCCTATAATGCACGGATAAAATAGAGTGGCACTGTTATATTGCTTTGTCAGAAATCGTACTACAGATGATGCTATGTGATATTGTAGTCAGCTCTCTAACATTTAATATCAGAAAAAAATGTTAAAAAACAAATAGGTAGCATATACAATAATGAGTTTTGACTCAAAAATTAAAGGGCTAGCTCATAGCATCACCTTTCTTCACTAGAGACATGGGAATTACATGTTGAATGCATTCTACTTAGGCCTAAGTGTAGCACTTTTCTATAGCTATAATTGTGAAAATATTTTTTTTTGTATTTCAGTGTAGGGACTACAGGTTCTCACTACTCAGATCAAACTCATAAGGATCTCCTTTGTTTTCAGCCTCCCAAGTGCTGGGATTCTGGGAGAGCACCACTGTAACCTACCTCAGCTACTGTCTCAGCTCACCCTGGGGTGGGGCTGGCATGGCACAGTGGGGACAGAGCTCGGGTCCTTGGGCCTGTCTAAGTAGCTGCGTTAGACTGCTGAGCTACTTGACCAGCCCTGTGAAAATAAATGTAAAGCAAATGGAATGAAAGTATTTGCTTATAAACACTTTATTTCAGTAAGTTTGTTTAATATTTTCACTCAAATAAATTTTGCTTCAGCCAAATGTTTCCAGAAAATTTTCTAACTGCAAAGTTGAAGCAAAACTTACTTCACATTAACATAGTGAACTGGAAAATTCATCTCCTTGATTTGGTCTCTAAGTGAAATGTACATTTTGCATTGTGATGTTTCACTGAATACTGATTGTAAATAAAAAGTATTTTTAAACAAGTGATGTGTTATCAACAGAAACAAGCTTCCCTTGTGGTTTAATGAGATAATTCGTACTGCATACAACAGAACTGAATTTGAACAGTGGTTCAGTAGTATTAAGTAGAATAAGACTCTGAGCAGGTTACTTGAAGGTTCTAAGTAAGAATTGACTTGTTTTCAAAATGTGGAAAAATCACACTTGGTGTATTTGATCATCTTAAATGACATCAAAATTTCAACCAGCCCTAGATGATCTTTTACAATATGAATTCTTTGTCAAAATCTACCCAGTAAAGAATTGGATGATTTAATTACATAATTAATAGCTAACTGTTTTATCACAAACTTTCTGATACCAAAATTAATTTTGGTCAAATTGTACTGAAATAACTTCATAATAAATACTATTTTGAGTCAAAAATTTGAATCTCTTAGTGACTCAGTTAAGAAATTTTACATTGATGTTAAGTTCTGATGATTTCGTACTGCATTTACTTGTACCATTCCTGATGAAAGACAGATACATATGTGACAATAACAACTTGAAGGGCAAGCCTTTGAAGACTACAGTAGAAGTTCTCCATCTCCTTAAATATCTTTGTCACTAAATGTCATGACTTTAATTCCTTAACATCTTCATAAACAACCATTGGGCTTGTGCTATTAAATGTAAACTGCAACTAGTAATTATGATACCTGTGAAATTGATGTTCTGTGTTACAATCAAACCCAAGAGATTTATGTGATTCATCAGTTATAATTAATCCATAATCAGACACTAATATCTGACTGAAAATTTTTATGATGCCCCCAGAAGGCAAATCTGATAGAAATACAGAGGTGTCTTGGTTCACAAACTTAATTCGTTTCATGATGCTGAAAAAAGATGGCCATGTTGGAGTTCATGGGAGAAAGACAGGTGCAGCCATGGCATTTATGAGCCATTTGTGGAGGAAAAGAAAATTATGTATGAAATAACACAGAACTGAATGAGAAAAAAAGAAGTCAAAACCAAAAGCAAGATATTTTCAAGAAAAATCAAGTAAAGAAAACAAACTCATGACTTTTGCATAAATTTCCTTTGAATGGGCTTTAGTTGTACATCAAATTCATAATAATAACAAGCTTGTAGATTGGTTTTCAAAACATACTACACATAAAACATGCCAAGGAAACAGGCATTTCCACCCTACAGCACTGGCACCTACAGAACTAGAACATTACACCCCTGATGAAAAGCTCTCCAACCGAGCTCAAAATGTTTACTAATAAGATGTAATATGAAAGATTCACACATTTATTTTTTGTGGAAAAAATAGGTGATTGAATGTTTCTGTTCTTTAGTTTCTCAAGGCTTCCCCTATTCAACTGTTCACACACACACACATAAACACACACACACACACACACACACACACACACACACACACACATGCTTTCATGTATATAGTTTTTCAAAAGTAGGCAATGGCACTGCTGAACCCAATTTAATCCTAGAAACAAAACTATAGTAAACTAACCTCTGAATAGCCTTTTTCAGTGAAGTCGTAAAATTTTGTTCATTTTAATTTAGCATATTACATCCTATCTTAGAAATGCTAAAATCTGCAGCATGATTGTGCTCTTCTTGTTCAGGTAACCAGCACATTCCTTCTCTTTCTGCCCAGTCCAAGCCTCATTCTTTCTGCACTGCCATGCAGGATTCAGTAGTCAGAAGTAAAACACATTTGTCCTGGACACTTATGAGCAGTGTTTCTTTCATAAATAGATTCCACAATTAAACAGCCAAAAAAGGAAAATGAAAATCTGAAGATATCACCTGCCTCTTAGACCTACCACCTGATTCATGTTTCACCCAGTCTGGATTTTACCAGTCTTACTCTGCTTGAACTTATTCACGTAGCTTTTCTGTAGGCTAAGTTTATGGAATTCTAAACCTTTGTACTTTTCCAGAGGGTTGAACAACAAAACCAGGAAGATGAGTGAGCAGCTAAGTAGATTTTTTTTCCCATCTTTTAGGTTTGGGATCTTCTACAAAGACTATCAGCTCTGCCTATATGACGACACCTGTCCACCAAAACACACCTAAGATCTCTAATTCATTTCACACGGGTCACCAAACTAATATCAAATACCAGTAGCTTTTGTTTATTACCAGCTTCGATCAGATTCAAGCTGAACATTCAAAGCTAAAAGGCTTAACCTTTAGCCCCTTAACCCTGGGTCACCACCAATCTGTCTCTGGGGTACTTTTAATTAATGGCAGAGTGAAAAGGATTATAAATTCCAGAATTCCCATGTAAAATCCCTATGGATGTCTAAGTTACTGACAGCTAAAAAGCTTGACCATTCATATGTGTTTGTTCATATGATTACATCCACACAAGCCAAATTAAGTGGAGACATGATGAGGCAATCATCCTGAAAATGTGGCCTGTGGTGGAAATATTTCAGCAGAGGTTTGGGAATTTACCTTTTCAAGATTGGAGAAAATGTGCCAGATGATGTCTGCAAATTAGCATGAGCTCGAGCAAAAGGGCAAAGCAAAGTACAAGGCTCAGGTACTTATTCAGACTACTAAAACCTGGCCATCTAATGCTGAGAGGAAAATGGGAAAAGGCCTTCAGCAAGCAAGTTCAACAAATGTCAGCAATAGCCACAATCTAACATCTTCGTATGGTATACACAGTTAGGGCTACTACAGAGTGACAAAAAGGTGTTGGCAGACACCAGCTTTGCACTTCTATAACTTGGTTTTCGAATAGAATTTTCAGATGTTAAAGAAAGTTCACAGGACAAATGCTCGTCATGTGTCATGTGCTTTTTTATTTTCTACAATACCTCACTTTGCTTTAAACTGGTCAAAAATGGTATTCGTAATCAGATTTTTGATTAGAACTTAAGTAAATAATTCTTTTCTGAAGCTACTTTAGAAGTAAGTACCTGAAATAAAGCTACAAAATATGTATTGCACACCAACAACATAATTAACTCTGTCTCATGCAGGAGTTTTTCATAAGATGTTAAATTTTGAGGACCGGTGAGATAGCAGAATAAACATCTGCCAAGGTAAGAACAGGGACCAGGGCTTGATTTCTAGTACCAATGCTGCACCATCCCTGCCCCCAGGAGGTAGCCAGTGAGTCTGGCCATGGTGGTGTGTACCTGCAATTCCAGCACCAGAGAGGCTGAAAACAGGAGGATCACTGTGAGTCTGAGCTGTATAGTGAGACCCTGTACCAATATATTAAAAAATGTTAAATTTGATCCTCAAACCAATCTTTTGACAATGATATTACTTTATGCTTCCTTTTCTATATGAGGCCCATTTGTATACTTTGTATGTATTGAGAAAGACAGGCTAATCATCTATTTAGGGTTTGATCATGTCTACAAGAAAAGAGTTATATCAAAATCTCAGGCTTCAGTACCTATAATTGGGGCTCTAATTGGAAATACAACTACTAAAAGCTTAAAGAAGGAGATGACATCATTAAGGTAGGTGTTGATCCATTAAAATTT
The DNA here is from genome assembly GCA_004027165.1 of Ctenomys sociabilis. NCBI lineage: Eukaryota > Metazoa > Chordata > Mammalia > Rodentia > Ctenomyidae > Ctenomys > Ctenomys sociabilis. The sequence continues at coordinate 23,363 of PVKA01026343.1, read as the reverse complement.
GCTCTTTCAATACTAAGAAAATTTGAACACAAGAGCAGAGACACAGAAAGAATACCATGTGATAGAGGAGGAGATTAAATGAAGTGTCTTCAAGTCAGAAAAGGCCACAGGCCGTCGCCAAGAGAGAGAGCCTTCTCTTGGGGCCTCCAGGAGGAGCAAGTCAGCAACACCTTGGTTAGGCATTTCTAGCTAACACAACTGTGAGAGACTGAATGTCTAGTGTTTTAGACAATCTAAATTGTCTTCCTTGTTATTGTGGACTTAGCAAACTAACTCATCACCCAATTTGAATAAAAACAAATAATGGGACAAGGGCATAATTATTCATTTTAAGTAAGTTCAGATGGCATAGATGAATATTTTTATTTGCCATAAGTAAATCTAACTAGGATATTTCTAACAGGACAACAGTAAATCCAACTTATAAAAAGGTCTTTATGAAGTCATATATTGAGTTCCTATCCTGAAACTTTGACCATATAATTCTATAATATTATATAATATAATTCTGCTTAAAAGAAGAAATAGTTCTGGTAAAAGAAGACTCTTGTGGAATACATTTTCAAATTCTCAGAGTGGCATTGTCTTTCATAAAATAGGCTATATTAAAAGACATCTAATGATTTGAAATATTAGCTCTCATTGTCTGTAGATGTTTTCTTCTCTGTTTCTGTTTTTTAAAAGTACTCTACATCAACCAAAATTAATTCCTGAAAAATACGCTTAATCAGACATTCGACTCTCCCACTCTCTTGACTCATACTGGACCTGTCAATTTGATAAACATCTTTCTCTCCCATCTTTCACCTCAAAACATTAAATTCTTGCAGACATTAATACTATTGAATAAGCTGTCTCATGTGCTAGACCTTTCCCAATTACCAAAACTTGGATTATGCTATTCTCCTGCCCTGTAACTCTTTGTGACATCCCTGTGGCTTGTCCACTTTTCTGTTTTGCCATGTAGCAGTGGAAATGCTTGTCTTTCTTCCATTTTTGTATCAAGCTCTTGGATAGGTGATATTCTGACTCCTCTATTATACTCTGTAAATATATACATCACCTGGTCCAGTGCCCTGCATATAGGTGACCTTCTAAAAATATTTGCTGAATCAATTTTGTTTGGGTAAAACAGCATAGGATCACTTCAGTTGCAAAATCACATTGCTAGTGGTACACTCATTTTGCCCAGTATTGCAGGCATATGCTATAAGTCCTTTCAAATGATAGACAGACACTACAGAGAGAAAGGATTTCCTACAAGATTATCTGCAACTGAAAGCAACAGAGATTCAGACAAATGTGATAGATATCATTCTTCAGTTTATTTTTGTCCACACAGATATAACTCATTTGTCTTGTTAGTCTATCTGCTAGATTCTGATGTAAGATTCAAAATACAGCTAATTTACATTGGCATAGTGACTTAACTCACTAGTGTATTATTACTATGTAAGCAGGTGTACATGCATCTACAAATAAATGCTCACTGATGGAATCCCAGCAGGGTTTCTGATGAGTTTCCATTTTGTTGAACCTTACACCGGAAATTACTGTGTAAAAGCTTTGCTATTAGTTCTTTGCCTGAAATATCATTTAGCTACACCTGGACAAATTCATGGTAAATACACTAACTATAGAAAGAAGATATTCTGAAAATCTCATCATCAGCCTTTTATATTCATTTTCTTAAGTTTATTACTAAAGATATAGAAATATACAAAAGTGGTACTTAGTCATACTTCAAAATATATACATTCAAAGAAACTTAGTATCAAAAAACTTATGAAATTGCAGAAGTAAATCTTACCTTAAAATAGAATCTACATGATAGATTAAGAACTCCAAAATTCAAGTGACTGTTTAATAGCAGCCATAAAAATATGTATAACATGAACCTTATATACACTAAATATAAGTGTCTATAAACTTGAATGGGAATAGCCTGTATTCTTAAAATATATTATGTGTTATACCCAAGAGCTGGACAATGAAATTGGTACTCTTAATGTCATACTCTATGATCACAAAGAACAATTTTTACCATAACAAGTTATGTGATATGATCAAAACCATCATGTATTCATGATTGTATAATAATGAGTTTTATCATAGTTATTAAAATGAATAAAATTTTTAATTTAAGAATATTCCTGTCCCGGCTGGGGAGATGGTTCAAAGGAATAAGCACTTCCCTGGCAACTCAAGGGTCTGAGTTTTATCCCTAATTCTGCCAAAAAAAAAAAGAATATTCCTGTCAACAAACAATTCATTGCATCTAGGAAGTACTCTACGGTAAATTCAGTAATATAGAATTAAAAATATATGATTTCAAAATTTCCACTTTATTTTGAAATGAGAAATTAGAAAAATATTCACACAAAGAATCATATCTACGAAGCAACGTGCATCAAAAGGCATAAACCTTGCTGTGTACCCTGAATATATAGTCAATTGCAGACTGAGTTTGTCACGAAGAAAAGAACCTAGGGGCTTGTCATATGTGGGATGTGTTTATGTCCTGTTTTTATGGAAGAAGTTCACATTCATTTCAATAATATTGATGGAATTAATAGAGCTAACGTTCACCTTCAAAAGCATTTTTATATAAATGGGTGCATGTTCATTCTACCATTGAAGTAAATAGGTAAATGTGCTCTTTTTTAAAAAAGTACAATTTGAAGGAGCTTGAAGTGAATGTTTCTCAAAATCTAAGAGAGAAGTATGCAAGGGAACAAAGATAAAGCAAGAAATCAATAGGTTGGAGGACAGCAGTGTCTGTGCAGAGCAGCCTTGTCTCTATTGTGAATGGCAAACAAAGCTTGCCGCAGAGACCTGGCCTTCCAGAATTGCTCCTCCTGACTTTCTCCTATGAGAATAATAGAGCTTTCTCCTGAGTGCGCTTTAGATCCATTAGTATATCCTGAATACTATGGCACAAAAACTACTTATTGTGAATGCACAGTAATTTCCCTCAATATTTAGTACTTCCTTACACAAAAAAAGGTAATTAAATTCAACCAAAAGCAACAGCAGAAAAACATACAGTTAAATCTGAATTCCTATCAATGAATATACTATAAATACTATAAATATTACAACACACATCACTCACAAATGAAATTTTTAGTGCCAAAATAACCCAATTATTGTGTGGGACATACTTATACTAAAACAATGTTTTTCTGCTAGTTTGAAATTCAAAGTAAACATTATGTTCTGTAGTTTGTATACGTCACTTCAGCATTCAGGGACTTTGCTTGATTACTTTTGGGGTGGACACACCCACAAACCTTGACTGGAAACACCAGCTTCCTTCTCTAGAGGCTTTTAGGATGATTTCTAATATTATTTTTATTAATTTTAGTGAGAAACAAATTGCAATGAGACAGTTTCAAAACCAATTAATAGAACAGTTTCAATAATTAATGCACTGTGCATATTGTTATCTTCTTAGTAGTTATTCATAGTACAAGACGCAGACATGATATCCTGTCCAAATACTATTAGTACAAATCTTTCTTCTCATTGAATTAAGAGAAAGTAGCTGTATATCTATTCTGAGTATTTTGAGTATACAGATACAAAATGGTCCTTCATTTGTATCCCCTTTTTTTTTTTTAGTTTTGTCAGAGATGGGTATTCCATTGGCATTTAAATATTGAAGATGTGTGAATTCAGCAGATAATCCAATATAGTCCATAATAGTAGTGGGTTATCCATAGGACTGGCAATGCCAGAAGTTGTTGACTTGAGCCTTTTGCAGCTCAGCTTTTCTGAAATGCATTCTTACATTTCACTTTATGCTCCAAATTAAAATTCAAATCTCTACTTTTGAAGTTTTCTCATGTAACTGCTACTACAATTACAGATTTCCTAACACGAGTTCAGTTTTTCTCTTAGCAACAGCAAACATAAAATCTAAGGTACAGCATACAAACATTGAATTAGATGATTTTTTGGGGAACCCCCTGTAGTACCTCAGTCCTTATTAGCAGGTTTAGAGCCACTCCACATTATGCAATGATATGGGATCAGCATAGTTAAGAAGTGTGCTTCAAATTCTGTGTGTGGGGGTCATAGTAATATAAAGCCAACCCTATATGTAGCTGAGGGCTCCACATGTGGAAATTCAGCCAATCTCAGATTGGCAATATTGCAGTTATTTTGTATGAAATACATAATCACATATTTGTTAACATTCCTTAAATAATACAATTATTTGCAGAGTGTCTGAGTTGTATTGAGTATTGTAATTAATCTACATATGACTTAAATTACAGAGGAGGTTTTACATATGTTATATACAAATTCTAATTGCTTTACATATGCAAGTTGATCATCTTCAGATTTGGGTATTGGTGAAATAACCAGAACAAATTCACCCAGGGCACTGTGGAATGAGGTTATTAATTTATGAACCAAGGATTCAACACAGTATATTTATCCAAGTTACTTATACTCTATCTCAACAATGAATAATATTAGCTTGCCATTACTTTCAAAGGGATTTCAATAGTTCCTGAAATGCAAATGAAAATATATTTTGCTTCTGATTAGCTACCTGAATATTCTCCTGGTGCTTCTTTGCTTTTGGTTTAAAAAGAAATATTAAAAATAGAAACTTTTGTCACTTGTTTCAGGCAATGTGTTAACACTCAATTTCACTCAGTGTTACTAAACTGTCATCAGGAAACCCATAAACCAATGGGACCCTGAAAATGACATCAGCTTACTATGTTCTGACATATGGACATAAGCTTTGACAGGTACTATGAGAATCAAGCCCCACACATTAACGTGAGCTATTTGATGGACATGTGCTTCACCAAAGAGTAGAATCTGAAGCCTGAAAAAGAACAATTCTCAACAATGAAAAAATAAAAGGCACTTACTGTACATGAGTAAAACCTGACCTTAAAATATTGATATATCAAACTGTCAAGATTGTCTGTTGGTAGTTATAGACATTTGTAAGAAATTCTTTAGTGATACAATTAATAGAAAATTTTGCCTAATGAACAAATAGCAGATAGCAGCTGACTGTAGAAAAATTCTGAAAAAACTTACAGTTCTGTTTTCAAAACTTGGATCCAACATCAGTTACCTTAGACCCCTGAAAGCCTATTACAACTTCCAAGGTGCCACCTCTGGGCTTTCCTCCTTCTAGATCCTGGTCTATGTATGGAGCACAGGAGCTCTTCTCTTGCTGTTCTAAGCTATTCTTTGTTTTCCTCATATCCTTTGTGGCCATCACCAATTGCAAAGACCATTTCAAAACTGTACTCGACTCCTATTTTCAATCTGCCAAGCTGGCCATAATTAAATGCAATAGCTTATATAGGCAATATGGTGACCAGTGAATTTTCTCACTTGCTTGACATGACTTATCTCAGGTATATCAACTTAACACTGATGACACAGGGGCCCAGCCTCACTACTTTGAGAGCAATAGCATAACAACATATTAGCCACACAGGTGTCAAAGCCAACTTCATGCAAATACAATAGAGTAAAGCAATTTTCTTCCACAGCACCCATTAGCTTTATTTTTCAACTCACTGTCTTCGGAAGTAATCAAGGAGATACTAGGTAACAGTCCATCAGTAGCACTTTTAAGAGAGCTTCTGTACTGGTTAGGTCTTGGGTTAGACATGTTTTATGTGCTTTTTAAAGTGGCCTATAACTTCATTATGTTGTTCTTAATAATTGATGTTTTTTGTCAAAACACATTAAAAACTCTTGCTATGTAATACATAACCTAGCAAGTAAATTATTTTATCTGTATGAGCAATAGACTACTGGAAATTTCATTTTTATCATGATAATCCTGAGTTTAATTATTTAAAAGGCATAAATTTGGTGTTCCCAAAACAAATGTCAAATTTAGCTTCTATTATGAGCAAAAGCCAGGCAGTTGCATAGGAGTGCTGATTTCATTTTGGGCTTTCTTTCTACTGGCTTTCTTTCTTTTGGGGGGGATACTGAGGATTGAACTCAGGACCTTGTGCTTGCCTGGAAAATATTTATTTTACTGAGCTATCTCCCCAACCCTCTTTTTAATTTTTTTATTTATTCATATTTTTGATACAGGGTCTCCTTAAGCAGTTAAGTCTCACAGAGTTCCTCCTGTCTCTGCATCCCCAGTCCTAGAATTACAGGTGTGATCCACCACACCCAGTTTGGAGGCTGGTGTGGCATGTGGTACCAGGGATTGAGCAGGATCCTTGTGATCGCCCAGCAGGCACTTAGCTGGGGTCCAATGTTTTTTCCCAGAAGTCTTTGTAGATACTCCTCAAGTAAAGACTTCAATGGTTCCTTGATTTACATGACCATTAGGAATGAGGCAGGATGCAAGTCTTGATCCATGAAATCCAATGTTTAATATACATCTACCCTTTTCTTCATACATATTGAAGATAAATATCTACATAAAATTTGATCTGAAATCCTTGCTAACATTTTCTCATCACTGCACTCAATGCTTCCTGCACTTCCCATAGCTCAGCCTCACCTAGCTCAGCCCTCTTCCAACATGGTGACTCATGTGTCTTGTGTTGTCACTACAACGTTCCTTATTCTTGCTGACATCTTCTAGTGATCCTGCTGTCTCTGTGCTTAAGGAATGGACAGCTTTTGCTCTGAATGCTTTCTACCGTTCCTGGGGGTCTTACTGCAAATACACCATGTAATACCAACTGCTACAGCAGTGTTCTGAAGCTTTGCTGTGTCTTTTGCAGACTGCCTCAGTGGTCATGAATTTTGGTGTCCAGAGCAAACCACTAGGCTACCAGGCTCAGTGTTTTACAAGAGCTATCAGGTTTTGCAAACCACAATTGTTTCTTTTTTTCTTTTTTTTTTTTTTTTTCTGTTTTGCCTCAAGACCTTTGGCCTACTTGCTTGCTTAAACAAGGAAAAAAAAACAGTTAAAGCAAATATTAAGTAATAACTCAAGAAGTAATTCTTCATCAATGCCACTACACAAATTTCCTCTAATGAGCACTCGTTATTTCCCAGTGAGTAATTAATATATCATTTTATTTATCCACTCTTCACCTGATGTTTCTCTACACCACCTATTAATATGGGGACATCTGGTTCAGTGTTTATGTGATAATGAATCAGTCTTCAGAATTTAATATCTGAAAATTGAGGGAAGGAAAATATTCTCCCAGTTCTTTTAAACAAATTCTATGTTAAGGAAAGATAGAGATATCTAGATACAGACCTACATATAGTTGTATAGACTTTGAAGAACTTTTGGAGAAGTTCATTTGATGAAAGATTTTTTAAATGACAACTGCTTATTTGCACTAATTGTGTTTGGACAAGATATCACATCTGCATCTTGTACTATGAATAACCACTATGAAGACAACAATATGCAATGTATTAATTATTAAAACTATCCTACTAATCAGTTTTGAAACTGTCCCATTGCTATTTGTTTGTCAATAAAATTAATAAAAGAAATAAATAAATAATAACTGCTTTATAAAAGAAGGATGAGCACAAAATAAAATGGTAGGCACCAGGATTCCCTGTTTCCAGTGAAGGTCATTTAATTATTTATTTATAACTGCACTCTTTGCAGCTTAATCACTTCAGTTTCCTAAACCATCTGTGAAAACCATGATGCTGAGCACTGCTTTGTAGGTTGACTTTCTCAAACATAGACATTATGCATTTTGAATATATGCAGAGAAGTTTTCTCTACATACTTGATCTTGAAAATATTGGCTAAGCAAAATTCCTGCACTTACTATCAATATGCTATAATAGATTAATCATTTCTATAGGAAGTCTACCTAGGACAAAAAGGAAAAAAAAACCTCTTGGTGTTGAAAAATATTTTGGAAAATATTTATCTATTTGAAATATTTTGGAAAATATTTTGGAAAATATTTGTTATATTTTGTATAACATCCTATACTATATATAATAAGAAAATTTCTATATGTATGAATAGAAAACACCTACATTAATTTTGAAATAAAATGAGTATTAATGATAGCATAGTTGTCCAGGACCTTCCACAGTGTCATATAAACAATGAAATTATTCTAAAAATTTTTAAATCATTTTTCAATTTTGTGACAAAATTAAATATTTCATAATTCCATCACAAGAGAACAATAGTGATTTTCTTTGTATACTTATCTTCAGACTCAAGATACAAGGCATGTATCACAAAAAAGAAACAAACAAATCATGCATACATTAAAAAAAATTCACTATTGTATAAGGTAAGGAATCTTTCAAAGTAACGTAGGATAAGGTGCTGTGCCCTGAGTGAAGAGGGGTCCAGCAGTCAGGATGATGTGACTTCTATCTTAGTGGGATAAAATGGGATGTCATAGCATAGTCCCAGATGATACAGATTTTGGTAGCTCTGGGTTACACATTCTTTAAGGTGGCAATCTTGTTAAAGAATTAACGTTTTGAGTAACTTTATTGGCTCTTTGTTAGAATTCTTAACACAGCTCATCGGCTAAATATAGAAAGCACAGCAGACACGGGCTACCTACCTGGGTCTGATCAGCTATTTCAGTAACTTAAGGTTTGGAGTTATTGAAATTCTTCATTAGTCCAATTTAGTACAGGTCATAGGTATGAAAATTAATAAGCTATATATAAACATCTGATATGTTTCTATTAGGAAATATGTATTATGTAGCATATGCAATGATTAATGTATTTCAAGTGTAATGGTTCATAAAATATTCCAGCCTGTTGATGTATTTATAAAGTTAATGGATATGAAAAGAGTACTATTGAGGCAATATGACTGAACACTAAACTGTTATTGTCTTTCTAGCTTGGATACAAGTTCTGCCTTGATTGTTTTCCTCATATATACATTAGAACTACATCTAGGAGGAAAAGGGAAAAATAAAAAGTACATGATTTTTGTAAGAAGTAAAAGAATCAGCAAAGATTGAAAGGCTTAATGATGAGGTGTGTTATAAACAGAAGTGAGAATATGGACAATGGTTTTCAACCAAATCCACATCCACTGTGCTGTATGCATTTACTATAATAAATGATCTAACCCCAAAGCTAGAAAGGACATCTGAGGTAATTTTGTCCATTCATCCCTCTAAAATAAAGAAGCTGAGATCAAGATAAATTAGGTAATTTATTCGAAGTTCACAGTAACTAATAGAATCAGGCCTACAACACTTATTATACAAATAAGTTTGAACTACTGAAAGGCCTTAATAATATGTACCGTGGTGCATAATAGACACTTAAATACATTAAATTAAAAATTAAATAATTAATTTTCTGGGAACTATTTGTAAAATGAATAAAAAAGTGTGCCATCTTTTACTGAAAATGGTAGTATTCTGTAGACATAATTTCAGACTAGTGAACACCAAATCACAATTTCTCTTTTTAATCTCCTCTCTGCCATTATTCATGGTCTCATAACGTCATCTTTTCTTTAGAGTGAATTGCTGACTTTTTTATTCTTGTCACTTTTTTTCTATAGTTACTCAATTAGAAAAACAAGTGATTCAGATTCTTAAGGTGAACATTGTTTCATTTGCCTTTGTTCAAAGCCATTTATACTGACACCTTTCAGACTCTGTTCCTCTTACTGAAGGCTCCCCTGTGCTCCTTATTTGTCTTTTATGAGGAAATTTCCTGAGATTTACTTTGTCCCTGGGAACAAAGAGTCAGTAGCTGTGCCTGTGTCCCAGCAGTGCAAAGAGCTGAAGTGGGTCTTCTCCTTTTCAGAGCAGGTTCTTGTTTGTTTACTTGTTTGTACAGGAATGGCCAGAGGGGAACTTACAGGAGTCCACCATTAACACCTAAGCCCTCCAAGGCACTCCTCCCATGATCATAAACACCCTGCTCTGGACACTGCCCTGTGCAGTGGGTTCAGGATACACCACTTCCTACTGTGCAGCTAGGAGCATTTTAAATAATCCTGTCACATTACACTACCATGGTCCATGGTATGCATTTGGACATCTCTGAGGACAAGGAAATTGATGTGACGATGAGGAATTAAAAACAGCCACACTACCTTCTGAAAGAACTAACCCTACAGAGATAAGACATCAAATAATAACAATAATAATAATATGAGAAATGTTTGATTAGTAGCTTATTCAGTGTTCCATGCAGATGCTTGTAAAGAAAATGAGGGAATCTTGTCAAAATAATAATCATGTTTTCTGAGGACTGTCCTGCTAAAAATATTGCACTTCCAGAGAAGCAGCTAAATGCTCCTTTGAAATAGCTCCGTTTGGCTTGCATCACTGCTTGTCCTTATCTTAACTGAATAAGAGCTGTCTAATATCTTTCTAAATGAAAGTATTTTTGGACCTGATCACATTGCACATTAGACAGTGCCTTACAGATGCGATTATGTGGAACTATCTCACGTGGCTGCAGAGTGGGCAGGGGGATTCAGAGATACTGCATAGACAATCACTTTTTCTGGCTCTTGGTGGACTGGAAAGGAGGGTGGTCCATACAACACTGAATATAGGTGAGCCACATGCTGAGTTTTGAAAAGAAAATCATTCTTCTGGGTTGTGAACAGGAGTTCTGCTTTCTCCTGTGATGAAAACCGCTGTATAAATGCAATATGCCTTTGTTCACAGCAGCGGCAGGTGCTGTTAAAGCTTTCTACCTCGGCTCTGACAATGTTCCAGAAACATGACCTGCCACAATAGGAAGGCCTTGAGCCGAGCAGTTAATTGTACCAGGCTGTGAAGTTCTAATGTGATGCCTAATGGGTAATGACAACAGATATTTATGGTTTGACATTATACTGATAATCCATAGATAGATGAATGATTTTGGTTATATATATATATATATATATATATATATATATATATATATATATATATATATATTATGTTTTAGATGCCCATCTAAATCTACATGTAGGATCCAAAGTCTTAAATATATCTATTTACAAGGAAAGATGAGACATTTTTATTAGGAGGAGATACTTATTATTAAAATGATAATAAATTAGTCTGACATCATGGCACATGCCTGTAATTCCAGCACTATGAGAAGCACAGGCAGAAGGGTTGCAAAGTTGAGTCCAACCTGAGCCTCCTAGGGAAAACCTCCCAAAATAAAAAATAAAATGGCTGAGGAGCACAACTCAGGGAAAGAACCTCAGGTTCAATTACAGCAGCATGAAATAATTACAATGACAATTCCAATGATAATAATAATTATTCATTTAAATAAGACAAATATTTCCAGAAAAATAATAATGAAATTCAAATACATTTTTATACAATATATTAAAAAATCATATTCTGTTAAATTCTTTCATAATAAAGCAGAGTATTTGTGTCCTAAACATGACAGCCCATGTTTTCATATTTGAAGGATACACAAACCCAGATAACTGATATTTCTTCATCATGCCACATGGCCCTAAAGCTGTAACAATGTATGCTACTTCTTCAGAACCAACACTAAAAAAGAAAATACTAGATTAGGAACCAGACACCTGAATTCCCATCTTAATTTTGCCTCTACCAATGTCATCTTGGAAAATCTTGTGATCTCCATGAACTCTAACTGGCACATTTATTGCCTCAATGATTTACAAAGTAATATTGACCAGTCCAGTGCACTCAAACTTTAAGATGCACCAGTATCACCTGCAGGACCTGTGAACATGCCCCTAGTCTCTCAAAAAGTTTCAGCTTCTTGCCTGCTTAGGCATAGAGCAGTGCCCAGGATTTGATTCCCGGCATGCCATGCCAATTCTGTCCAAAGGGTGCACTGAGACAGTGATAGAGACTGGGCCTGGTGGCACACACCTGTAATCCAAGCTCTTGGGAGGATGAAAACAGGCGAATCACTATCAGTCCGATCTACACAGTGAGACCTTGCAGAGCCTGTACTAAATCCATGGAACAAAAAAATAAATAAATACATTTTTTAATGTTTCTGATTCTGTGTGTTTGGGTAGCAAAAAATTTGAAAACATCTGGATGAAACAGGTTACTTTGCTGCCATCTAGTCTTCTGCATTAAATGGTCAATAAAAATCACCTCTGGTGTCTCTTACACCTTACCATTCTGTGAAAAAATTCAACGACTTAAGTCAAAGCAAGAAGAATGCAGGCCACATGCATCCTTCACCAGAGAAACCCAGCAACACTAGTGGAATTTGTGCATTGTATTTTCATAGAAGATAAACAGGAAATTCTTAGAAAAACAGTGTAAGAAGATAATTCAAACATTCCAGTGAAAACAAGACCATGTAAAGAGGTTCATTGCTTTAAAATTGGACAGAAGAGTAAGGTTTAACCAGCTCATCTGAAAAGATAGAAGTTATAATTCACTCGTGATCATATGATTTTGCAATATCCAACTTACCGGTGGAGACAAAATTAAGATGGGAATTCAGGTGTCAAACTCATAATTTAGAATTTTCTTCTTTAAAGGCCACCTCACCCAGTGAATTAGAGATTTTGGAAAATATTTCATTGCTTAAAACAGGGACAAAAGCCAAATGTAAAAAAAAAAAAAAACAAAACTGTTTCTGTGTGCACAGAACAATAGCAGACGATGCAATTAGTGCCTGCAATATGGAAGCAATAAAAACTTAGAGTCTCTAAAAACTTTCATTCTTTTCATAGATTTCTGCTTTTTACAAAGGATGTCAACTTTTCCATTTTAATTTTTAAATAAGGTATGACACTCTGGAATGCAGCGGCTTTAAATAAAAGCTTTCTTATTTCTTCAAAATCCTTTAAGCATGAAGAAATCAAACTACTTACCTAGGAAAACTAATTTTTATAGCATCAAAAAAAAAAGACAAATTCACAAATGAGGAAAAAAAATAACTCTTGAAGGAGATTGTCATGGCAACCAGATAAGAAAAACTTGGCATAGAAAGCCAGCTGATTATTTCTCCTTTTTAATCAAAATTACATATCATCAAGTTTTGAAGTGAAAGAACTGGGAAAACAGAAAAAGAACTCAAAGTACATCACATGCACATTAATGTCTATTAACTCTCTCATCACCTGTAATATACTCAATTATTTATGAATATGGGCATTCTTTGTGTTTCATGAGATTCCTCCTCTCGTTTCTAACCTTTATACATTTAAACACCTCCAAATACTGATTTTTCTTTTCCAGAACTTTATTACAAATTCATTTACTAAATTCCTTTGAAAACTCAAACACTTCATTCTGACTCTCCTATTTTAACTTAATTTTTACAGTATTCATAGCCCATAAATAGTGCCTTCTCTTCACCAAATATTTTAACTGTTCATGTTTATTTGTTCTTGTTAAAGCAATATGACATTTACGAATCTGGCTTTAGCCTCCTATTCTTAGTGAATTCTTCATAACAAGATACAGGACACAAAAGTCTGAGGAATAGAGACCCTGACCCAGAGCCATCTCTTCCTCTTTCTGCAGTTTCACGCGCATGGAGGCATGAGTTGCTGACGCAGAAGTGCAGGTAGGATGTGACCTCTGTGAAGCAAGTTCATCAACTGTTGAGGTCAGCACACGCCACACACGTTTCCAGGGTTGGATGGTCCTCAGCACACTGCGCAGCCTTGGTGAATTTTGGAAGATGGAAGGTGCTCTAATAGCCTCCAGGTAGATACTTACAAAGTCTGTAAAATAACAGGCTACTGTCACATAAAAGAACACTGTTCCTCCTAACAAAAGATTAGATGGAGCTCCCATGCACAGAGATAAGCACAGATTTATAAAATGAAGAGCTGTGAAGCCAGGCCTCTGACCTCCGCACTACCAGCGCTACAACTGGATGGTGGGAAACGGGAGAGAAAGTGCGCAGATTACCTCACTGCCCACTTGAAAGCCACTGCTACTGATAGGATAGAGGTAGCTAAAATACGAGCAGGAGTGGGGAAGGTGGTGTAAGCAAAAGGACACAAAAAGAACTAAGGTGTGTTCTGCACATGTGGCAAATTCCCATGCTGAATATAACCATTGTGAACTTCAAATATGTACTAACGAACTGTTTAAAAAAAAAAAAAAAAAAGTTATGAACAAAAAGGTGAACACCAGAAAAAAAAAAAAAAGATTGTTTTTTTCATTATCCTATTCCTTAGTCTACATGGAATAGTGCCTCAGAATGGAAATTTGAACCTAAAGTAGCAGCCACACAGTGCTAATCAATTAGATGGACAGAGTTGTGAGCCTCATTGTATGCATGGAACTGGAATTTGGGGGGCCTGTGGGCTTCACCAGGTAGGAGAAATAGGAAGTGAATCTAAATTAATATTAACTGCATAAACACAGTGATACAGCTGTACTAACACGTGTCAGAGTCAATGTCAGATTTCATAGAAGAGTAGGCTGTACTGAAATGCCATAGAAGTAGCTTGTTCAAGAAGACTTTAGTATTTCTCTCAATGGCTGATTCTTTTTAATAGCTGATGAAATAAGTGATACAACATCAAGAAGTACATACACTTGAATGAAAGGAGTCAAGATTAATATGTCTAACAAACTGAAGACCAAAAGAACAAAGAGTACACAGACTAAACATATTCTAGGTTTTACACATACCACATAAACCATTAATTTATTAAATGAAATAATTTTGAAGTTCCATAAAGCTATCTAAAATTGTTACTTCATTTAAAAATTAAGACAATTTTAATCTCTAAGAGAAGCAGTAAAATAAGAGCAATTGATTGAATTACTAAAGTGTGTGCTTGGACATCCTCTTAGATGGGAATCTTAGAAAAAGGACCTAAAATGTGAATTTTGTGCAAGAATTCTGTGATTACTGATGAAGTCAGTGTAAGAAACCTATGAAGATTCAGAAGAGTGTAACTGGTGAGGAACAAAAACAAAACAAGGATGTAGTTTCATGATGGGTCAACCAAATAGCTCAGGATATTAAACCTCCAGCAAGCAGGTGCAGGGTCTGGGTGTCCGATTCCCAGGCCTGCTGTGCCAACCCCAGGGTGTGCTGAGATGGCAATTGAGACAAGGCATGGTGGCAGGCCTTAATCCCAGCTCTTGGGAGGCTGTAAACAGGCAGATCACTATGAGTCCAATCTAGTAGTGAGACCCTGAACACCCTGTAGACCCTTTCCTAAAAATAACAATAATAACAAAAAAAGATGCAGTTTCATGAGCCATGTAAGCTCCAATTCACTCACAGTTACACTTGAAGGTAATGGTGGCAGAATTAGCCCAACTTGAAGTGAGGCTAGGTTTTTAATCCTTGCCATTTCAGTCAGTCCATTGATCAGAACTGACTTTGGTAATGGCTGACATTTCTAGGCATTGATAGCCATATAGATCCCTAATGGTGGAGATACTACTGCTAAGAAAAATATAGCTTTAGGTCAGTTATTAGAAGCCCACCATAATTGTGGATGAAATTTTGACACACTTGCTAAGATAAGATGCCAAGATAGCAACAGCACATAATAAAGAAGGAAATAAATAATAAAATAATTTAATTAACTCCGAAAAGACAGAAAACACAGAAGAAAAACATATAAGACAAGTGGGACTCATAAGAAACAAAAAATGAAATTTAAACCCAAGTTGTTATTCATTACAATTATTAACTTTTCCAACTGAAATATAAGCAAGATCAGAGTGAATAAAAAATGTATAAACTGCTTTCAAAAATACTCTTTAAGTATTAAGGATATGAAGAGTTAAAATTTAAAGGGTGGATGTATAGCAAATTAGGAAGCAAATGGAAATAAAAGATGGAGTAAACTATACTAATAATAGAAAATGTGACTTTAAGGAAAAAATTTATAATGGTTATTTTGTATAATAGATGACTCAAAAGATCAGAAATGTATAAGAAGTTGATCACATCATCTTAGAATATATAAAGAAAAAGCTGGCAGAGCCAAAAGAAGAATAAGCAAATCTATACTAGTCCCATAATAGTACTGGGGATTTTCTTGTGTGTCTTAAATATCTTTCTAGCACATGTTAGGTTTGCGGAGCAATGCGTGTCAAGGCACACTTCTGTATCAATATTCAGATCACATCACTGTCCATTTGCTCTCTACCATCTTTCTTCTCTAACAGTCTCCTTCTACTTCTACGTTATTTTCATCCAGGTTCTCCACATGAAAGGAAACATAGTCACCTGAATATGATGGTCTCTGATTCTACTGATTTTCCTGGATGTGTGCTAACTTCATTTTTTATATTAATTTTATGAGAAAGAAGTAGCAATGAGACAGATTCAAAACAGGTTAGTAGGACAGTTAAAATAATTCATTGCATATTGTTGTCTTTGTAATAGTTATTCATAATACAAGATACAGTATGTTATCTTGTCTAAACACTATTAGTTCAAACATTTTTCTCATTGAATTAAGAAAAAAGTAGCTGTATATCTATGCTATTTTGTATTCATATATATACATATATATATACATATATACATATATGTATGTATATATATATATATATATATATATATTTCCACTACAAAATGGTCCTTCATTTATATCCCCCTTTTTTATTTAGTTTTTTCAGAGATAGGTATTCCATTGCCCATATATTATAGGCGCATAAATTCAGTAAAGTAGCCCGATATAGTCTAATAGTCTATAATAGTAGTGGGTTATCCACCTCATGTTTCCTTATGGATAATACAACATTTGTGTATGCACAAATATGTATGTACAACATTTTCTTTATATGCTCACCTATTACATAGACTGACACTAGGACTAGGTTGTTGTGAACATGGATATGTAGCATCTCCATAATCTGCTGTCATTAATTCCTTTGAATGTAAACAGAGCAGTCACAACCTGGAACATATACTAGTTCTCTTGTGTATGTTTTGAACCATAATCATATATATTTTGATACTCAATAAAGTAGTTTATACTCTAACCAACAGTTCCTTTTTCCTCCACATGATCATCAAAATTTACTGGATTTTTTTGTTTGTTTGCTTCTTTTCTATTCAAAGTAGTTATTTTTACTGGGGTGAATGGACATTTATTTTTGCTGGGGTGAGATAGGGTCTCAATGTAGTTTTGATTTGCATGTTTTGGAGACTAAAACTGTTAAACACTTTTTATATAACTATTGCTGATTTAATTCTTTTGAGGAATGTGGTGGGAAATTAAATTATAATATTTTTATACTCAGCATTGTTAGTACATGCAGAAATATCAATATAGAAATATCAATGAAGGTGAAGATATGATAGTTAAAATTAACTAATCTGTTTTTCTTGTCCAATATAAAAATGTGATGCAATTGCAATTTAATTGCACCACAAGTTTACATATAACATTTATCAAAAAGGACCATGTGTGGAAGACCAAAGAAAAGATGAGACTGGGTGTGATGGTCACTCCTATAACCCTAACACTTAGGAGCTCAGGAGCTGAGACACAGTGATTACTGTGAGTTCAAGGCTGGCCTGAAATTCATGGTGAAATCTTGCCCCAGAAAGAGAGAGAGACAGAGATGGAGACAGAGACAGAGAGAGAGAGAAAGCGAGAGACAGAGAGACAGATGACTGAGTGCAACCTGGTCTGCATGCCTACTATTCCAGCAAGCTCAGAGGCTAAGGTATAAGAATCTCAAGTTTCAATCATCCTGGGAAGTTTAACTTCTTACTAAAATCTGCCCCAAAACAATATATAGAAGGGACTGGGGATGCAGTTCAGTAGAAAAACCACCTGGGATTAACCTATAGTAATGAAAAAGGAAAGAACTTGCATGGGACAAAAAGAAGAAAGGACCGAGAAATCAGAAAGTCTCCAAAATTGGAAAATGAAATAAAACAAGCTTGAAGAATTTAAAGAATTGCTCTCCTAGTTTTTAGATCTTATTTTCACTAGTGCACACTTACAGTGCAGAGCGATTATACTCATCGTGGGGAGGTGGCCTCGCACCTAAGCCACCTCAACTCATTTTTCATTGCTTTCCTTTTCTCTCCTCTCCCTTCCTGTTAAGTTTCTCTCTCTTTTATGAAAGAGAGACTTCTCTGTTTCTATTATCTAGCTTTTATTTTTTTTGAAAAAGAGGAAACTAAAATAAAAGTCAGAAAGACTTTTGCACAAATTACATTGAAAGTCTGACACACCTAAAACTCATGGAATGTAGCCAAACTTGTCACTAGAAATTTTTATAACTAAATGCATAGGAAAAAAATTAAGTCAATAATTTGCATATCTGCTGCAAGAAGTTAGAGCAATTTAAATAATGAAAAAAGAAAAAGAAAAAAAATGATTACATATAAAATATTCTATAGAAAGTTCCCTTGTACTGAATTTACCTGTGGATAAGATGAGGCTGGGTCTGGAGACACACACCTATAACCCTAAAACTCAGGAGTTGAGACACAAGATTCCTGTGAGTTCAAGGCTGGTCTGAAATAAATAAATATTTAAGCAAATAGTAACAAAAATATTATTTCATTTTTATGCAGTGTTTCTATGAGCCCAGTCCAACCTTGTACCAAAACTTGAAAAATAAAACCATAGAAGAAAATTGTATAACAGTCTTCATCATCACAACTGATTTAGAAACACTAGACAAAAACTCTTTAAATAAGAAGTGTGTGTGTGTGTGTGTGTGTGTGTGTGTGCAAATACAGTGAAGCCAATTGGGTATACTCAAAGAATGCAAGGTTAGTTTAACATTTTAATTTTTAAAACTGCATCATTATAGCTCACAATATCTAAAGAATAAAGTAAAATAAACTATGGTAAATATGACAAGAATTCAATCACTACAACTCAACATCTACTAAAGATTAAAAAGAAAAAATATCAAAACTTCTAGGAAAACATTATGCACTTAGAAATATACAAAAACTTCCTGCAGTATATTTTGAAAGGGAAAATTTTATATCAGACATTGAGAACAAAATAAAAATGCTTTTTACTACATTTCCATTGTGTGGGGATCCTTATATTATATGATAATAACATAACAAAAACAAACCTAAAAATTACGAAGAAAACGAATCTATCATACTTAACAAATAATATAACCAAGGATACTGAATGTCCCAAAAAGTGAAATGCTTACTATCGATAATCGAATTTAGGTCTGGTGAGATAGCTCAGAGGACTAAGTGCCTGTTTTGGCAACCTCAGAGACCAGGGCTCTATCCCTCGGCTCCGCATGCCATGCCGGACCCACCCCCAGGAGCGCTGAGCTGGCCACCAAGACTGGGTGGCACATGCCTATAATCCCAGCGCTGGGAAGGCTGAATATAGCAGGATCACTATAAGTATGAACTGCGTAGTGAGACCCTGTACTAAATATATGAAAATAATAATAATAATGATAATAATAGTAGTAGTAGTAATAGTAGTATAGAAGTATTTTTTTTAGAACTTAATCAATGTTGCTATAAAAGAATCGTTTAAAACTTGGCTATATTTATTAGGAACAGATTAGAACTCTAGTCTCCTAAAAGCAGTGTATATGCAGAGGCTAAATAAAAAAGACAAGTAATATGGAGTTTGGAAGTTCAAGAAGGCCAGTTTCAAAATTCTTTTGAAACTAACACAAAGAGTTCTCTGGATTGTCCATATTTATTGGGCCCTTAACCGTTCAGTGAGGTTCAGGATGAGTGGAGGACACAGCAGAGACAAAAACTCAGGAAAAATGAACAAGGCTGTGAGAAGTAGAAGAAAGACATTGCAAGCTGTAAATGCTGCTAATTGGGAGAACTATCTAGGCTAGGTTAGCAGTTGTTGCCCTGGAATAGCAGCGAGAACCAAACGCCCTCACTTGTGGTCTCATCTCGTCCTCAGAAGCTGTGAATATGAGCTTCTCTAACACAGCCACAGAGCACTGTGGTCAGCAACTTCAACCATACACAGCCCCATCCCTAACATGTCCCGAAAGCAGCAATAATTAGCAAAGAAGGCTGTAAGATTTATATCATTGTAGCAGTACCAGTATGCTAAGGTCATGTAGAAACAAATCAAGCAAAATATTCGAGAATTCTACCCAGGAGACACCAACGATTGGCGAAATTAAGGAAGACTCAACTAAATGGTATTAAAGGTGATCTAACAAAGCCATAAACGAGGTATTCCCCCATAATTTAGACTATTAAAATGAAAAAGAAGTTTATCTCTCTCAAAATTGACCTATATATTTAATGTAAAATTCCAGCAAGATTTAAAAAAACAACTAAAAGACTAACAGTTGTAAGTCATTCATGTCTTGAATATACTTGGTTGTATAGCTTAATTAAATTTTGTCATATTGCTTGCCCTTATGTTTCTTTTGCTGTGGTTTCGTGTGCAATTTGTTAATTTTATAAATACATTAAACAGCTAATACGAATTTCTAATATAACTATATTTGTTTATATATGTATGTCATGTAACTAATGAAAATGTACAGAAACAAAATGTTTTGAGACATTTAAATATTTATTTTTTCATAAGTGTCTTAAATTCACACATTTAGTATATCAAATTTTGTTATGGAATTTAGTCATCTTGAAGAGCAGGAAAATATGTAACATATCTCACACATTATAAATTCATTACTAAACACTGTCATATAAACACTGCATTTAAAGAGTATCCAAATTTCTTTTTTAATTGTCACCATAGTCTTATTTTTGCTTAATTGACATTGTCTAAGTAGAATTTTTATCGCCACACTTCTAAAACTGTAGTAGTATTATATTGGTACATTCTAGTATTATTATAATATTCAGAACCAAAAAAAAAATCTCAAAATACTCAGCATTCAGATTTCATAAGCAATCAGATGAATATATTTTATAAACTAGAAATTTTCAAATCTGAAAAATCTTTGAAATACTAGTGTTAATAAACTTCATGCTATGTTCTTGTAGATTTCCCTGCATTTATCATTTTGCTGCATTTCATTATCTGTCTTTCCTTTTACATGCATATATATATATATAAATATATATGTATATATAATATTAAGCTATTGAAAAAAATTATTGTCATCTTGGCACCTCATTCTTATATCCTTCTGAATATATTTTCTAAGAATGTTTTCTTGCATATCTATAGAATCCATTACTCATAAAATTCAATATGATTGTAATATGTGCTTGATGTTAAAGTTTTTTAATTGCCACCAGAAATATTTATATTAGTTGGGTATTTTCTGTTTTGTTTTTTCATTTTTATTTTCTCAAAATTGGTTTACAGGGCTGGTCAAATAGCTCAGCAGATTAAAGCACCTGCTTAGCCAGGTGCAGCAGCTAGGGCTCAACACCCCCTGCCATGTGCCATTCAGGCCCTGCTCCAGGGTGTGCTGAGAGGGCCACTGAGACTGGGTATAATGGCACATGCCTTAATCCCAGCTCTTGGGAGGCTGAACACAGCAGAATCTACATAGTAACGCCCTGTAGACCCTTACTAAAATACAAAACAAAAACAAAACCTGGTTTCCAAGAAAATTAACACAATTTATTTTATTTCTTGTTAGCCATCTTTAACAGCTCAAGGAGAGTTTTCTTTTTCCATATTAACTTCAAATTAGAAGAACCATATAAGCCATATATAAATTCAATAGCTAATATTTTGTTTTGATTTGTCTTGCATTTTGTACAAGGTCTCATTACACAGCTCGAACTCATAGTGATCCTCCTGTTTTCAGCCTCAACAGTGCTGGGATTACAGGTATGCACCAGCACACCTGGAATGCATCACATCTCAGTGTGCCCTGGGACATGGCCTGCAGTGTCAGAGATTGAACCCCATGCCCCACATTTGCCTGAGCAGGTGCTTAGTCCACTGAGCCCCTCTCCAGCCTTTAATTCATTGCTTTAGTATTTTTCCTAACAGATGAGTTTCTAAGTCATGTAAGCTTAAAAATAAATACATAAATTGACACAAATTTCACAATAGTTATGAATCATTTTCATTTCATTCAACTGAAAAGTTATGATTACATAACTGTCACAAAGCCTAGTGCTTCCGAATTCCTCTGTGTATTTTCAGTGAATTTAACTAACATTGAGCATACCATTTTGGACATTAAAAAGTTGACATAAGTTGAATAATCAGTTCATTATATATTTTATTAAATGATTATGGGTATAATGAATATTTCATGCTCTATTCTGTGAGTTTATTTTTTTTCCATTTATTTTTATTTTATTAAAATACAAATGTCAATCAGACAGTTTCAAAACACCTTAACCATACAGAGTCGATGAATTAATACATTGCAAACTGTTTTCATAAATTTTTGGTATTGTACAAGGTGCATACATGATATTATATTTACAGATTTTTTTATAGCTGAATTATATCAAAAATTCAATAATTATTTACCTAGTGGATGGCCATCGCACTAAAAGCCGACATAATATCCTGTCCAACCACCATTAGTGCAGATCTTGCCTATCATAGAATTATGTAGAAGCACAGTGTTATCTATCCCAACTGTACTGTCTATACACACACATCATGATTTTTTCTTTCTACAAACCTTCCTTTGTCTACACCTGTCAAAAGTGGGCACTCCATTGACATTCAACTACCTTAGGTGTTTGAACTCGACACCACAATCCAACACAGATCAGCATTCGGCAACCATAGTGAGTTATTCAAAGAAATTGTCAACCATATCCATTTACAGCTCAGATTAATATTATGGGCTCACGATGTATACTTGATTTTTATACTTTTATACTTTTCTGCTGGATGGTTAAGACCTAGGTAGATCAAAACTTACATACCAACACATGAACTTTATATTTCCTATGTGGTCATTGAAGTCTTCTCAGGGTTTATCTTGTAGTCCTGTACATTATTCTGTAGTTCCTTTCTCTGTGTCATCCATGTGGATGAGTCACGGCCAATGCTTGACGAGATTGCTCTCTGTGAGAGCCTGAGAGAAAGTTTTCTCTTCATGTGACTCTCCCCAGGCACACTATAGAACTTCAAGCTCTTTCCTCCATGGCTCCACAATCTCCTTGCTCAGAAAATTTGGAGCTCACCTGAGTCTCATGATATTGCAGTACAGGTTCTCCTATGTCCTGAGTCTTTGCTGACCTTGAAAGGCTAGGGCCAAAATGTTGGCTGGCCTTGTGGCTCTTCGATTTCTCCAACTCTGACTTGTGATCGTAGGTTGTTAACCATCCAGAAGAAAAGCTGATTAGTATCCTGCAGCATATGCCATTCACTTTGCCTTATCTGACTCAGTTGATTTTACTTGTTGTATATTTCCTTTTGTATTTCTGCTTTTCGCTTGTTATACTAGGGAGACTATACGATATTTACACATGTGTGTCTGGTTTATTTCACTTATGAGTATATGTTCAAGTGGCATCCACTTCAGTATAAATGCTTCAAACTTATCATTCTTAATAGCTGAGTAATACTCCATTATATAGAAATACCA
>PVKA01026342.1:0-31830 GCA_004027165.1 Ctenomys sociabilis | reverse complement strand
TTAAAAAAAAAAAAAAATAGTTTGGTGTTTTATGTGTAATGTCCTAATTTTTTATATGTATATAAAAATGAATAATGAGTGAGGAAGTATGATGTCTATGTTATAGTAAGTACAGATAGGGGCCTGGCACTGCTGAGTCTGGGTTCTTGCCCCAGTCCTTTGTCCTTTGCCCATATTACCTTTTTTCTGAAGAGGTATGATCCTCAGGGTACCAGCATGGCCTCCACCAGGTCAGGCTTTGTTCTTAGGAGTCAGGGAGCTTTTTGCCCCACAGTCCCAGCATGAGACCTGGATTAAACCTTAACGGATGACCCATCTAAATGTTGATTGATTTTGGTGCCGGTCCCAGGCCCTCTGTTTTAGTGAGGTGGGATTTCCATGTGATCTAAGAGACCTGCAGAGACCTCGTGAGAAGCTTGATCTTCACTGGCATTTCCCAAGCTTATTCCAAAGTAGATGGAACCTGGCGCCCATCTGTCTACTTGATATCCTGATGGGTGTTTCATGGGCAAATCGAACTACATGTTCAAAACACCTACCTAGGCTTCATTCTCCCCTGCTTTTTATACACTGGCACTGCTGCTCATTTAGTTGATTAAGCTGCAAATTCATGTCATATTTAGCTATATATGTTCAGTACTTTAGCCAGTAGGTCAGCTCTGTCTTTTCAAATGTTTTCTTTATACGTTCTGACCCTGTGTCTTACCTTGATTATTGTGTTAAACTAATGTTCAGTCTTTCTGAAGCCAGAGTAATCCTTAATGAATTTCAGGTGTTTCTCCAGGTCACTGACTTCAGTGTACCTAGAATACAATATGAAGGCCAACATTCAAGGCCCTATATCCAGCCTTTGGTACAGGGTCTCATTATGCAGCTCAGACTCATAGTGATCCTATTTTCAGCCTCCCCAGTGCTGGAATTACAGCACCACACCTGAACTCAGTAGCTAGCTCAGCACGCCTATAGGTGGGGCTGGAGTGGTCACTTATTCTTTATTCCTCCAGACCTTGGGCTTTACCATTGCCCATCCTTTTTTTTTTTTTTTTTTTTTTTGCAGAACCAGGGGTTGAATTCAGACTCTTGTGCTTGCCAGGGAAGTGCTTACTCTACTGAGCTCTGCTCTAGTCTTACTGATTTCCTCTGCTCTAGTCTCACTGATTTCCTCTTGGCTCCTGAGGTAACCAAACTTAGTCCTGCCTCAGGGTCTTCAACTTTGCTGTCCCTTTTGCTTGGATCACTGTTCCTCCAGATCTTAGCATGACTGCTATCTGGAAAGGTAAGCATCAGCTTCATGTGAGCAGTCATTGTCCACCTTGTTACCCATCAGCCAAGGTAAGAGATTCAGATAAAGCCAGGATTATTAATAGGAAATTATTTCCTCCATGTGTAAGTTATCCAGATGACCCCTTTATTTGAGTGTTTCCTGTTACACTGTGAATCCTTATTAATATCATTGTCATTAGTAAAAAGGACACATCAGGAAGATACCTTGATTTATAGCCTAGACCCAGAGCTTCAGATAAGCATGTCTGGGACTCTGCATTCTGCATTCCAGCTGGTTTCCAGGGAAACTATCCTGATGTACTTCACAGTTAATACCTGTCTATACCTGATGGTGAGCCCATCCAAGTATTTCATTTAGGTTTCACCTAAACACATACCTCTAAGTCTCGTATTAAGTCTGTCTCTCCACTGAGATGCCTCATGGGTCTGTGTGGACTTATCCCTTATCACAATGAGCTAGCAGACTAATTGGCTCATTCTTCATTATTAACTTTGCCTTTGGATTGTTGTATCAGCAGTTTCCCATGGCCAGTTTGTCTCTTTTTCCTCAGCTCTGGTTCTAGGAGTTTGAAAGGCCTAAGAAAAGTAGATACCAAGGGTAGATTGTCCCCTTTTGTAGCAATCTCTTATCATTAGTGTTAGGGATAATGATTATGTTTGGGATGAGATTAGGGTTACAGTTCAAATTAATATTTGGATTCAGATTGGGGTTAGGATTGGGTTGGAATTAGGATTTGGGTTTGGTCAGAATCTAACACTGGCTAGAGTTAAGAGTTTAAGAAGGGATGGGCTGGGGCCAGGAAGATGGCTCAGTAGAGTAAGCACTTCCCTGGTAAGCACAGGGTCTGAATTCAATCCCTGGTTCTGCAAAAAAAAAAAAAAAAAAAAAAAAAAAAAAAAAAAAAAAAAAAAAAAAAAAAAAAAAAAAAAAAAAAAAAAGGATAGGCAATGGTAAAGCCCAAGGTCTGGAGGAGTAAAGAATAAGTGACCACTCCAGCCCCACCCATAGGCATGCTGAGCTAGCTACTGAGTTCAGGTGTGGTGGAGAACACCTGTAATTCCAACACTGGGAAGGCTGAAAATAGGATCACTATGAGTCCGAGCTGCATAATGAGACCCTGTACCAAATGCATAAAAAGAATAAGTGATCTGTGGCTGGGAGATGGCTCAGTAAGTGCTTCCTTGGCAAGCGCAAGGGCCTGAGTTTAACTCTGGTTCCGCCAAAAAAACAGAATAAGTTATCTGGATGATGGGCCAAAAGCTGATGGCCTGGAAATGCATGGTAAAGGTTGTTTTGACCGTAGGTGAGTTCGAGCCTTCTGGGGATTTGGAAAAAGATGATATGTCTGACTTTAGATTTAAAAAGATGTTCCTATGCCCTGGGGTGACAGTTCAGCAGCCTAAGCACCTGCCTGGCAAGCTCAAGGTCCTGAGTTCAATCTCTGATACCAAAATAAATAAATAAATAAATAAATAAATAAATAAATAAATAAATAAATAAATAAAGGGCTCCCCAGCTGCTGGGTTTAGAAAACTTATCACATGTTTGTCATTTGCCTGGGAGCAGCTCAGCCTCAAATAAGTGGATGTAACTCAGTGGTATTGCAAGGAAGCTGCATTCCTAGAAAATCCAGAGTAAATTAAGACTGCAAAAAATATATGTACATGAACAAGCCTAAGTTCTTAGGGTGTGGGAGGCTGGCAGGATCTATGACAGGAGGGCACTCAGCTGGCATCCATCCCCTGATCCCTCTTGTACCTGCACTGTATGAAGAGGGAGGTTGGCAGAGGTATCTGTGAAGGTACCTGGCTGACTCCCTGCAGGAGGTACAGGAAGGACAAAAGAAACTGCATGTGGAAAAGGCTTGGGAACTACAAAAGGGACGAGATTCTGGTTGAGTTTCCTGCTAAATTCCTCTCCTTTGTTTGCAGGTGCTTTCCTGCACTTAAGGGAAAAGCATATGAGGGACTTCTGGGACCCAAAACCAGGCTCTGCTCCTGAAGGCTGGAAGGGAGAGATGGGGAGACTGGGCTGTTTCCTTCCTGAGGCTCTTCTGGGTGGGAGAGGAGGTTCTAGTGCACTGTATATGATGCTGGCCAGCCTAGCAGGGGCCCAGCTGCTGGAGTCTTCCACCCTGTTCCTGCTGTTTATTGCTGGCTGTATTATTTCTGCAAGCCTGTTGTCCATGGATGCCTGTGAGTCCTGAATAGCTCCTGTCCTCCAGTACATAGAAGCACGTTTGAGGTGCACTGAGAGCCAGTAAGGTTTAGGCAGAGAAGACTGGGTCAAAGGACCTTACTTGGGCAATGCAGGACTGGAAGTGCAAGTAGGGCTGGTGTAGGTGAGAGGAGCAGGGTTCTGAGAGCTGTTAGGAGGTAATCCTACGGGACTTGTCCCCCTTTGAGGAGAATCTAGAAGTGTCCCCTCTAATTGCCTACATTTCTGGCGAAGGAGAACAATTGTCCACCCACAGAAGAGTAGTCGCAGTGCTTGTGTGACCCTGATTACTGGGATAGGCTGGATCTTAGGCCTGGGTGGGGTAACTGCATAGGAGGGACTTGTGGGGCCCATGGCAACAGGGCTTGAGATTAGAGGTTCAGCTCTGTCTGCACCCTGATGGATTCCTAGCCTGGTAGGGCTGGTCACCTGGAGCACAGCCCTACTTGTACCTCCAGTCTTACCTACACCTCCAGTCCTGCATTGCCCAAGTAAGGTCCTTTGACCCAAGAAAGTCTTCTCTGCCTAAACTTTACTGGCTCTCAGTGCACCTGTTGGAGAGTAGAGGAGAGACCTTACTGCCTATTGGGACGGGGAGCTGAACCTGGGCTGGATACTGCCAGTGCTGCCAAGCAGCTCAGATACAGCGATAAGAATCGGTCATAGGGCTGGGGAGATGGTTCAGTAGAATAAGTGTTTGCCTGGCAAGTGCAAGGGCCTGACTACAATCCCCGATTCTGCCTAAAAAAAAAGTATCAGCCATAGCATGGTCAGTGTGCAGTTGGCACAAAATGTAGGTCAGTTCTTAGCTTAAGAGCATTCCAGTCTCCCTGCAAGGACACTTTCTCAGCCTGGGCAGGTGAGGGTTAGAGGAGTTGGCAGGCTGGGAGGAGCATTAGCAGCCTTACCATGTGGGGGCACCTGAGGGGCTGGGCCCTGCAGAGCCAGGCCCTCAAAAAGAGAGGTCATGGAAACAACGTACATCATGCTATCTGCATCTCCGTGAAGGAACTGTCTGGACTGGCAAACAGTGAAGATGCACCAGGTTGGTGGTACACACCTGTGATCCCAACACTTGGGAGGCAGAGGCAGGAGAATTGCCTTGAGTTCAGGCCAGCGTGAGCTACATAGTGATCCTGTCTCAAAAAAGTAAAGAATAAAAATGAAGATGCAGTTGACAGGTGGGCAGCCCAGACCTCATGATGGAACAGACTTGACATTGAAAGCCATTTATAGGTTTTTAAACTGCTTGAATCATGTGACCACATTATCACAGATTTGTTTTTAATCAAGAATCAAACTCAGGACCTCACACTTACCAGGCAGACACTGTGCCACTGAGCTATATCCCCAGTCCTGTCACATTTTTTTTAAACAAAAATAGTGTATGTGTGTAGCTTTTAACACTGTCATGTTGGGGCAACCTATTCAAACCCCTCTCGTCTCTAAGGAACTATTTCTATTCTCCATTCCTTTTCCCCAGTAGGGTTTCCTTCTCTAGAAAGAATAAGAGTGGTCTGCAATATTAGAAAGACTTCAGTAAGCATACTATCATCACATAAAAACTACCATTTTGACCCTCAAGGGAACCTCCCGGACCACCATCCATCTTGTTCACCTCAGACTCCTTAGGGTGCCCTGGAAATGAGCACTGTCACAAACTTGCCTCTGAGCTGCCCTCAGCCTACAAGGTACAGTTGTGCCCCCTTGCTTCCCTCCTCGGATCTGTTCCCTCGAGAGCACAGCTTCAGCCTGTCAAACTTCCTAACTGGATGTCCTCTGCAGAGCACACCTGTTTCCGTTTCCTATCTCATTTGATGAGGGGAATGTGACTATTCCCCACATGGTGAGGCAGTCACAGCTCAAGGCATCTGCTCTGTCCCAGGGTCAGTTGACCTGACGTGTGATCTGGTCCCAACACTGGGTACTATCACTGTGTTCCTTTCATGCCATGTGGCCTGCCTGCCTATTGCATGCTTGGATCTCTGACACCTTTTGTCCCCCCCCCCCCCACGCACATCACAGTACCAACCTGACCTCCAGGCCATCAGAGAGATCTCTTCTAGTCTCCTAGATTAGTGTCCATTATCGTCATCATGGGATGGCTGGGGGCCTAACTTTTCCTAACTGAACTTGATGAAAGCAGCATACTTTCCATGCTGAATAAGCATATCAGAAAAGTCCTGTGAATTAGGGGGGTTCAGACCCCTGAAACTAATGCCTGTACCCAAAACTCTTGTCTGTCCCATGCAGCTGAGAGAGCAGCTCTACCCATATAGCTGCTCTGTCTACACTTTGCTGCTTGCAGAGGATTTTATAGAGGTCAACTGCCCTGTAAGTCTGACACAGTTCTGTGGAGTGGACATTGCATTCTAGTTCTTTCATTTTGGGCCATGTCCAGACATTGTTGTAAGAACCCAGGACATGGACATTGTCTCTCACAGGTTCCCACACTCTGTGGTGCCCAGATTGCTCTGGCCTTTCAGTCTTCTCAAGTTACGTGCTGGGCTTGAGAATCACAAGACTAGGGACTCCTTTGGACCCCAATGGAGATAACTAACCTTTTGGGTGTTTGCTGAGTGAGACCAGACTCCATGTATTTCATATCCATCAATTTATCAAACCTTCATATCACTTGGTGAAATTTGCTATTTAAAAATATGCGTTTTGGGGCTGGGGAGATGGCTCAGTGGAATAAGCACTTCCTTAGCAAGTGCAAGGGCCTGAGTTCAATCCCCAGTTCTACAAAAATAAAAATGTGCATTTTCCTAGATTGGGGAGGAAAGTTCTCTAGTATGGTGGCTGCAAAGGTGTTTGTTGATCCCTCTTGCCCCTCCCAGTGGTATTGTTCTCTTAGGGCAGATCAGGGGTGACCCAGACCTGTCCCCATGGAAGCCCTGCTCCAGGGAGAAGATGGAGAGTTGTTGGGAAGTTACAGGGTCTGCAACTCTGCACTTGCCCTGGAGAGCACAGATTTTATTCAATAAGGGCATGGAAGGGATGATGACCCTCGCTGAGAAAATGACCACCCCTCATACCCTGCCCCTCCATGGAGAGAAACTTAGCTCTGGGAGGCCAGAGCATCTTAGTCATGGTGTTCAGGCCCAGGATTCCTTTCTCCCTGATACTGCTCTGTCCCCTGCTGCACACAAATGCAGTTGTTGCCTTTGGAGTCTTCTTGGACAATGTGGGCTTCAAAATCCTGAAGACAGCTCTCATCAGGGAGAGACTGGGGCATGGACCCAAAGAGGCCCAAGGTAGCTGCCTGCCTGAGCTGCAGCCCATAGAATGTCTGGCCTCACTACCCCTTCTTGCACACCAGGACAGCAAACTTTCATTATATTTCCTTAACAGCAAATGAAAATTTTCCATAGTCCCTTGTGTTCTTTTGGCTATTATGCAGAGAAGATCCACAGGGCCTCCATCCATAGCATCACAGTCTGCCCACTTCCTGAGTGTGTGTCTAGTCTGTACTAGTCCTGCCAGTCCTGCCAGCCGTCAGCAGCACCTCTGAGGGCCCCTCACCTGGGACATGGGCAGCGGGAACAGAGCACTAGCCATACATTACTTCTATTCCCCCACATAAGACCCCTGTCATTACAATGGGATTGGCTTGTAGTTGTCAGCACTGACTTTATTGATACTGAGATCATGGCTGCCCACTGCAAAACTGCCCAGAGCACACCTTCCCCAGGAAGTGGGTGACCTCGGTGCCCCATGATGATCCTGAAGAACACTGGCTCAGTGACAAAGGGACAGATAGCCTCTGTTGGGCTTGGCTCAGTGCTAGCTCCCTCGGTAAGTGGTGTATGACCATGGGCTCAGGAGCAAGGGCACGTGGAACTTCTGGCTGTCATTTGTGATGGTGAAAACAACCTGAAAGAAAAAGAAGGGCCCAGGAGACAGTGAGTGATCATAGCATCTAATCTGTGCCCCAGTGCATCCTGGGAAAGTTCAGTAGCACAAACTGGGGCTGGGTCAGCTGGAGTATGTCAATGGACTGGAATGTTCCTGAGGGTGGAGGATGGGATTAGTCCTCTCTGAAGCAATCCCAGGGAGGCAGGATCTCCTGAGTGCTATATGTGAAACATGTCAGGTGCTTTGATGGTGGCTTCAGGTGAAGGGGCAATCAGCAAGGTAAGGCCCAGTGAGCTAGAGTCTGAGCTCAGCTGCAAATTCCATCAACAGAAGGATGAACAAGTCACCCTTGATCTGGCCTCCTCCAAAGCCTAACCCAGGGGCAACTCAGGGATAGGTATGTGGTCATCATGTCTAATGATGCTTCAAATCCCTGGACATCTGGAGATGGAAAAGCAGGTGAGTTCACTTCCCTGCCAGTTCTTGGAATAGGTGGGACCAGTCTGCCTATTCCCTGGATGAGGCCTGGCCAGTAGGGCCTGATCTTTAGTCACATGCCAGGGCCTTCACCCCCTCTGCCCACCTGTGGCCCTTACCTCTACATAGGGGTAGAAGCTCGCCTGCCCCCTCTTCTTCCAGTAGTCCCCAGTGTCAAAAGACAGCTTGTAGGTGCCTGGCTTCAGCTGGCCTGGCTTCAGAAGCCCTGGGCAGCGGCCATCCATATCTGTGGAGCTAGCAAGAGGACAGGACTATAGATACCCCAACTCTCCAGGGTCTGCTCCCCCCAGGGCCTCTGACACTCCCCACAGCCTGATGCAGACATGGGTGAAGAGAGATGGGGCCAGGCTCTAGGGACAATGCAGTACTGCCTGTAAATGAACACAAGTGAAAAACAAAACAACTACAGCATTCCATGAGCAAAAATTAGGATCCTTGCGAGTTTGAGATCATCCTGGGCTATAAAGTGAGCACAGGGCCAGACTGAACTGCACATCAAGACCTTGTTTCATAAATAAAAAAAAAAAAAAAGCCACATATTTTTCTAGATTTTCTCTATGCCTAGGTATGTTTATTTAAGAGTTTTAATTTTTTTACAAGGCATATTATTTGTGCTGTTTCATAACCTGTGTTTTTCAGTGGCCTTATTGTGCCTGGCTTTCTGGGTCAGTAATGCACCTGTTCAAGCTCCACTAAGAGTCCATGTGGATGGTTTAATCTCTCATCCAGAGAAATCCTTCATCTGCCTTAGCACTGGAAAAACCTCACACCAATTGGACAAGAGAACTCAGGGTGCATGCATGTAGTTCTGGAGTGGGAGGGGGTCCATGTGACCTTTCTGGAACTCCTGGGCAGCACAATGCTATGCTGACTTGAGGCTGTGCCAGTGGACCTGCCCCTGAGCTCACCACCCCCTGTTGTGAAGGCTAGATGAGTAGGGGACTCACCGCACCTTTAGACCTGAATCTTTGGAGCCCAGCCACAGGCTTCCACCCTGCTCCTTCTACTCTGGGGCTGGAAGGCGGATATCCACAGGGGTAGCCTGCCTCCTTGAGGATGAAAACTCTGGGAACCTGCTCACAGGGCCAACTCAAGGACCTTTCCAGCAAAGTCTGTACCTGAAGCAAGGGCAAGGGAAGAGGACCCAGTGCCTGGAAGCTGAAGACTCAGTGCTCCAAAGGTCTGACCTGGAATCCCAAATTTACCTTTGTCTTGGTTGCCTCAGTCTTCCCATCTGTAAAATGGGTGATCACGGTACCTGCCCACAGGGTATGAAGGATAGAAGGCAGAAACAGAGTGCTCAGTGTGCTGGCAAGGTGACCTGTAAATTGTGGCAACCATGATGTCTTTTAGGTTCTATGTCAGTCCTTAACTCAAGCTCCCACAGCTGTCAAGGAGAGACACAACTTGGTGCCTACCTATCAGGCCCACTGGGCTGCAAGGCTTCAGGAAGCAAAGCCTGGGCAGATGCTGACCTAGCAAGTCCCATAGGACTCACCCAGGACTGTGTACCAGTGGTACAGCTACATCCAACATGCTGTTTTCAGGTGAGGCAACTGAGACACATAAGTCACAGGGAGGGGCCCCAAGACTGAGGGGATAATGGGGTAGCAGCCAGTCTTGCTCTTTACCCTCAGTTTGGTTCTCCTTAGCTGTCTCCGAGGACACAGGAAGAGCCCAGCATGGGAGAAGCAGGTACTGTGGGTTCCCAGCCTCTCTCAGGGTCCCCTACCTTTTCCTCAGCTCTGTCCACTGCTGGCCAAGGTCCATCAGCTGAGACAAACGGAGGCAGAGGCCGACAGCTGGGAGCCCAGATGTGGTGTCTAGCACATGTGTGGAAAGCGGGCTGCTTCCAGACTCCATATCACTGTCCTGGGCCACAGTAGGGGCGCCATGAGCTCCTGGGGGCCTTAGAACAGGCCCAAGCCTCTGTCCATACCCACTGTGTGAGAGTAAACAGCCCAGTGGCCCAGAGGACATGGTGTGTAAAGGTGACTGGAATTGCTGACTCAGCATGATGAGGGCCCTGGTCTGTAAACAGTGTGGACCTGGTCCCATTATGGTGCTCAGCTAAGGACCCTCTGCCCTCCCAGGACCATCAGTGGCCTTGTTCTCCCAGAACTCAGCTTGTCATGTGTGTCCCCTGTTCTTGGGTCCCAGGCAGACAAAGGTTCCAGCCTGCTCCCCTTACCTGGAAGGATTTGAGGTGTCGCTGGAGTGTCAGCAGCCTTGGGGTGGTCCTGGAACTCATGTCCTGCTGGGTAACAGGCAGAGGTCACACCACCTGACCACAACAGGCCTGTATGGTCAGCCCTTGGCCCCACCCTCAGCACCTAGAATGACCTGTGTGACCAAACTAGAGGGAACTGCCATGCCCAGGAGCTGGGGAGGCTTTACCTCAGAGCTCACCCCGAGGGCAAGGAAGGGAGGCTGTGTGCAGAGCACTGGGCATTGCAGGCTTGGGGCTGAGGTGAGGTTGCCAGGCTGAGGAGTGAAGGGGTAGACTGGGGACAGGGATGGTGGAGTGGGTAGCAGGTGTTACTGGACAGCGAAGCTGTGTCCTGGGACAAATTTTTACAGAACTGCATGGCACACATGGCTGCCAAGTCTGACTACCTGGATCTTGCCTCATCTATGAAATGGAGCAGCTCCTATTTGTTTGTGGGTGGCGTAGAATAAAGGGCAGTTCCCTGTCCTGCCTTTTGCCCTCTGCAGCTCCATTGCAAACAGGGCAGCAGGCCCTTGCTCTGCAGAAGGTGTAGGAGCCTGAATGAATCCTTATGTTTAAATTATACAATGGAGAATGAAGTTTGGGTGTATCATCTAAAGATACACGCAAAGATAAAGAACAGGGCAATCCCTAAAGCCTGGAATGATCTACACCATGATATTGGTTACTGGTTGCCTTGCTCTGGCATAAAGCACCATGATGGCTCACCTTGACTGCTAATTTGATTGGACTGAGAAATGCTTTTGTCTTAAACTTTTCAGAGCATCTTTCTAGGAGATGTCCTGTCACTGCTATAAGAAACAAACATTTAAAAGAGATCTGTTTTCAAGATAATGTCTTTAACTCTTAGTGGAAAGCTGTAAGTAGACAAAATTGCCTACATGCCTGTGGACGTGAATGAGGTCCTGCATCTGAAAGGTCCCTAAACAAAAGAGACCTTTGTTTAGTTGGAAGGCTTAGATAAACAATAAAGCATAGTTTCACTATGCCAACTCTGATTGGAAGAATGCTAGTAATTATCCACCTGTGGCTGAGGCATGGTGGCACGTGCCTGTAGTCCCAGCACTGGAGGCTGAAGATCTCCACAAATTCAATATAGTGAGTTCAAGGCCAGCTCGGCAATACATTGTGAGACACTGTCTCCACAAAACCAAACAAGCAACAAACACCCCCAAATTACCCACCTATGGCTTAATCATTTGCCTTTAAACCCACAAATTGCTTCCAGAGGGAGCAGGCCAAAGCTATCTCCTAATAAAATCTAGGCAGCGTCTGGGAAGACTGTGCTTCCCGTAGTACTCAGCCAGTGAGGAACTGGGGAGAAAGACCTGCAAGCTGGGGGATAAATTATTCCCTGTAACCACCTCGGGTATGCCTGCCTTCCTGTCAGACTGCCACCTGCTCTTGCAAGCTACAGAAATAAAGTCTCACTTTCTCCGTACTCCTGGTTTTCTGTCTGGCAGATCCATTGCACGTGAGTAAAGGTGGGTGCAGCTTGTTCTTTACACTGGGTCATTTTAGTGCTTTGTCAGGCCTGAGAGTGAAGATTTATTTATTTTTGTAAAGAATTGGCTTATCTTTAGGACCTTATACCTTTTTCAGAACAAGTGTAGAAATTATGGAAGTTAAAAAAAAAAAAGAAAGAAATTAAGAAAAAAAAAGAAAGAAAAAAAATCCAAAACCTTAAGGGGCCAGGGAGATGGCTCAGTGGGATAAGGGCTTCCCTGGCAAAGAGCAAGGGTCTGAGATCAATCCCTGGTTCCACCAAAAAAAAAAAAAAAAAAAAAAAAAAGAAATTATAGAAGTCAAATTTGTTCTAATCCAACCAGTATTTCATTTTATTTTTATTCTTAAAAAAGCCTGTTTTGTTGCCTATTATGAAAAAAAGTAATGATGTTTTTATAATTCAAATACGAAAACTTTCTATTTTTTATTTATTTTTTTTTGTAACAGGAATTGAACTTGGTACCTTGAACTTACTGGGCAGACCGAAAAACACTTTTGAACAGATTGATGTAGTGATCCAGAAGTTTATGTAACTATATCAACTAGACCCTTTTATAGAAAACTGAATGGAATTTTGTCACGTATTATAAATAAAAGCATATGTTTATTTGATTTAAAAATACAATATTTTCTGAGACAGGAGGATTGCTGTGAGTTTGGAGTCTGCCTGGGCTACAAAGTAAGTGCAAGGCCAGCCTGAACTGCCACCCTCACTCCAACAAAACAGAACAATAATCTGTATGCAATAATTGCAGTATCAAACAAAATTTAGAGGCTGAAAATTATCTGCCTTGAAACCAATGACAAAATGCATTTACTACATGGTTGGTGCAGGGATTGGCCTCTTGGGAAATGGCTTTCTTGCTTCTGTTTTCTTCTCTCTCCAATTTCCATGTTTAGGGTCCCTGAAGGTAAACAGGCAGATGCAATAACGTAGGTGGAGCTTGTTCTATCCTGGGACCACTGATGGTAGAGGAAAAAACAGAGCTCCGTTCTGATTTGTGCAGAGGTGACGTGGGCATTTGAGAAAAAGAAAAGAGGGACAGGGAAGTGTGTGAGCTGTAGAGAGTCATGTGTGAAGTGAGGAAGAACAAGGGGACCTGTCAGTGTGCCTTTGATTCCGAAGCTATGTTTGTGACAGCTGTCTACTCAATGCTTCTATCTTTCTGCAGAGCCTGGGAGACAGATTTTAAACAACTTCTGCTTTCCTTTTTTTTTGGTCCTACTCTACGTTTCAAAGGAATTGCTCCCAGCTCTGCTGAGAGGCCTTTTAAGTTGGGAGAGGTGCATTATTTTCTTACTGTAATCTACTTTCATTAAATGTTTGAAGAAGGAGTTCAGGGCTGTTCTGTCCTCACCTATTTAAAGGGCTAGCCTGGACTCAGTGGATACTTGTGAGACACCATGACCTTGACAGAACATCTTTTCTTCTCTTTCTCTTTTATTTTCTGCTTTGTTTCTCTTTCTGTTGTAGTTCCTTTTCTTATCACTGAAATATAACACCAACACCCACAAGTTAAAGGAGAAAAAGTTTATTTTAGCTCACATTTTTTAGAAACTGTGGTCCATAGTTGGCTGGGTTCAAAACAGAGCAGCTTGAAAAAAGGGCATTACAGAGGAGAAACAGCTCCTGGCATAGCAGACAGGAGGCAGTGGAAGTAACAGTTCTCCCTTTCCTTTTTATTCCATTCAGGCTACAAGTCTATTGGTTGATGACAGGCATACCCAGGATGGGCCTTCCCATTATTGGTTTAGAACTATGATAAATCAATCAGGGTACAGATTTAGTTACTGTACACCTTTATGCATATTCACATACCCTAACTCCAGCCACCTCCAAAAAGCCTCACCTATGAGCACATCAATCTTTAGGGAGACTTCTAGATACAAGCCATAATACCTTCCTTTCTTCCTGTCTTTCCCTCCTTCCCAGTCCTCTTCCTTTTTATTTTTTTTTTCCTGAGGATTGAACTCTATTTTTATTTTTTATTGAGAAAAATAAAAATGTTATGAGAGAGGTACTTATTAAATTGTTCAAGCTAAGCTTGAACTTGTGATCCTCCTGCCTGTCTTCCAGGATGCTGTCTTACAGGCATGTGTCACCATACCTGATAGGTCATTCTCTTTCTATGCCTTCCTGAGGCATCTTCCATATTGTAACTAAAAGGGACATCTTGTGTGGTCAAACCTTGGATGGCTGGGCAATGGCTGGAAAAGTTGAGAGTTGGGGTTTGTCCAGTCCTGGGTTTTCTGTGCTCCAGAAACAGTAGACTCTGTCACCATCAGTGACCCTGAATTATCACTGTAACCAAGGAATCCAGCTTCTGCCCCTCCTTGTCTTCATCCTCCCACTGGCCCTAGGAGGTAGGGAGCTGAGACCAAGTTCCCAGACAGAGTGAGAAGTGAACACTTGTTTTCTTTTGTCTCTTTTATTTTGTGGAACCAGGTATTGAACTCAGACTCTTGCCCTTGCCAAGGAAGCACTTATTCTACTGAGCCACCTCCCTGCCCCCCCGCTTTTGACACAAGGTCTTGTTATGTAGTTCAGGTTGGCCTTGAGCTCACTTTGTAGCCCAGGCTGGTCTCAAACTCACAACAATCCTTCTGCCTCAGTCTCTCAATGATTACACCACCATCCCCTGCTTGATATTTTTATTCTTTGTTTTCCAGATTTATGCCATCTCATTTATCTAGGCTTAAAAAAAGATTTTTGCAGGGATTTTATTGAGATTCTACTGCATCTATAGATAAAGTTAGAATTGCCACCCTAACATTAACTGTATGGCTCCTGAACAGGGAATATCACATTTGCTTATGTATGGTTTTAACTTTTCTCAATACCTATTTGTAAACATTCTGTTTAGTTAGACTTCAGAACTTCAATTTTAGGGTTTCTACTGTGTGATGGTTACTGTTTCAATTTGAGTGAGAAATGCCCAACTAAAATTCTGAGTGTGTTGGGGGCTGGGGAGATAGCTCAGTAGAATAAGTGCTTGCCTGGCAAGTGCAAAGACCTGAGTTCAATCCCTGGTTCTGAAAAAAAAAAAAAAAAAAAGAAAAAAGAATTAAGTTCTTAGGGGCTGGGGAGATGACTCAGTAGAATAAGCACTTCCCTGGCAAATGCAAGGGCCTGAGTTCCATCCCAGCCAAAAATAAAATAAAATAAAATAAAATTCTGGGTGTGGAAAACACACCCTCAGGAAGATTGTCTCCAAATGATACAAAAGAAAAACAGAGAAGGAAGAAAGCCAGGCAGGGTGGCACATGCCTGGAGGTGTGCCATCATTCAGGATGCCATCACTCCCCAGCACTAGAGAAGCACTCAGGAGGCTCAGGCAGGAGGATTGTTGTGAGTTGAGACCAGCCTGGGCTAGAAAGTAAGCTCAAGGTCAGCTTGAACTACACAGCAAGACCCTATCTCAAAAAGGTTAAAAAAGAAAGAAAGAAAGAAAGAAAGAAAGAAAGAAAGAAAGAAAGAAAGAAAGAAAGAAAGAAAGAAAATGGAAGGGAGCCCAGTTCTTGCCTTTACTTTGTTTTTTTTTTTTTATAAATGCAATTTCTTTATTAAAAAGCTTCCACCCTTTTTTTGTTTGTGTACAATTTGCAAAACTATCTGAAAGCAGAGTGTATGTGCACAAGTCTGCAAAGAGTGCAAATTTAGGATATGATAACTGCTTTACAAGTTACTTTCAAAAGACTGTCTGCTACAAGTGGGCCTTTACATTGTATTTTTTAATCAAAATATTTTTGATCCCAACCTTCCTTCCACCACCCAAAACTATAAAGCATTTTTTTTAATGAGTTGAAATTAAGGAGGACTACACCTACTAGAAAAGGAGAGAAGAAAGCTCTATTAGTTTGAGGTTTCAGAATCCCCCCAAACCACAACCAATATCTTGGTAAAGGCTAGGCTGGGATCCTGGACCACGTATGAGTATGTGCAGGTGGCATCCCTGAGGATTCAGAGCTTCAGTGGACCGTGAGTGCTCCAGCTGCATAACTCACTGAGCTGTCTTGCCAGTTTCTACACTGGCTTGACTGAGCATCATTCAAAAAGGAAAGGCTCATATTCATTCCATTCTTCTGGAGCTCTGTGATAGCATTTAATAACACCCCAATGGGATGTCTTCCACCTACAGTATTATGGTATTTCTTCAAGTAATGCTGAAGGATACAGGATCTAATTGTTCTGTAATACTCATACCCACTTTATCTAGATGTTCAATGGATCTATAAATCTCCCCCTGGGATTCATCATAGTAACTGTAACAGAATCTTTGACCCCAATGGCAGAAATCAGAAGTAACGACAAAGAGATTACTACGATCTGCTAGATATTTACTGAAGAGTTTTCTGAATTCCTGTTCTTTTGACTCACTCAGAACTCCAACCAGTACAGGAATAATGGTAAACTCATCCTTATGGCTTTCCATGGCTTTAGCTATGAAAGGCAAATGCATTTCAATACTGTGTTCATCTTCATCTGTCTGCACAGACATATGTTCAAACATTCCTGTTTTCCATAGCTCTTCATGAATCTTTTGGTCAATGCGCAGGTCATAGAGAGGTGTGCTGTATATATCCACACTGGACAGTGCACACTGAGAGTGGGGCACATGATGCGAAGACCCGAGGATGAAAATTTTTCAGGTAATAGATGGATCCACCTGTTTGTAAGCATGGGCAGCACAAGTCCCACAATATGTATACCCTGCATGGGGTGCAATAATGGTCTAGCAGGTCTTTTTGTAGATGCAACCTTCTAGCTGTTCATTCAGCTGCAGGCCTGAGGCTGTGTACCAGCTCCCAGTGTGACTGGCTTCCCGGCAGACTACTTGGTTGGACATCTTGGAGCCTATGCCGCCTATGGTGCATGAGGATGAATGAGGAAGAGGCGGTGGCAGCACCGTGAGAGGCTCCGCAAGGGGTCGAGATGCCGCAGGGCCCAGCCCAGGAGGAGGTGGCCGCCCGGGAGAAGGAGATGGCAGCTGGGGCGGTGGCAGCAACAATCACCACAAACTCCGGAGGCGGCCGGAAAATGAGGCCCGTGACGGCCTCCCTGGAGCCCAGACAGCCTGGCCGGGCCTCGGAGTCACCGCTGCTCCCAGCCGGGGCTGGTTCGGCCGAGGCGCCCTCATGGCCCCCTCCCCACACAGCCGGCCTTTCATCCGCCTCGGTGACCCCACCTCCTGGCTTCCAGTGCATCCTTCTGTCACAAACCCTCACACAGGACACTGCACTGAGCCATCACCAGCCAGGCTTGTAAATTCTTACATATTTTGTATGTCTTGTATTAAATCTGCTTGTCGCGTAAGCACTGACACATACTGTAAATGGTATTTTTTAAAATTTCAAATTCCAATTATTTTTATGTATTTAGTACAGGGTCTGTAGGGTCTCACTACAGAGATTGGACTCAGTGATCCTCCTTTTTTCAGCCTCCCAAGTGCTGGGATTACAGGCGTGTGCCACAATGCCCAGTCTTAGTTACTGTCTCAGGGCACCCCAGGGGTAGAGCCAGCACAGCACTGTATCTGCCTAAGCAGGTGCTTGAATTCTTTGAGCTATCTGGCCGGCCCCTCTAGTTATTATTATTATGTTGCTGATACATAGAACATCAGTTTGGTTTCTTGGCCCTACTTTGCTTCTTTTTAGTTCCATCTGTTGTGGCCTGCTTTCTGTTACTCTTCCTGAATAACTGATAAGAAAAATAAATTTAATTTAAAGTTCTGAAGATTAGGAAGTTGAGAGTTCCTAATTTGTGGATAAGGACTCTCTCCAAAGCCCTGAGGCTGTGTTGGACATTACTTGATGAGACCAAGTGTGCCAGAGAGCCTGTTTTTATAACAAAGTCATATTGATTTACTCTTGAATGAATTAATCTACCCATGGTGGCAGAGTCCTCAGCACTCAGTCATCTCCCAAAGTCCCCCTTTAAAATACCATTAACATATGATTTTGGGGACTGAATTTACAAACATGAATTCTCAAGAGCAAACATTCGGACCATAGCACCATCCATTTAGATCAAGGCACAGGTTGGTGAGCTCTACTTCCAATTGAGTCCAAAACAGCATGGAGGCCGGGTGTCATGATGCGTGCCTTGAATCACACATTCAAATTTGTGATTCAATTTTTTCCTCAGGTGGGAGACTGAGGAAGGAGGGTCACCGTGAGACTGAGGCCAATCTGGATTGCATAGTGAATTCAAGGCCACCCTGAACTATGCAGCTCATCCTTGCTAAGCAAGCAATTTGGAATAGTAATGAATTTCAGAGATTCACCAAACTAGCCAGCAGGGGGTGCCACTCTATTAAACAGTGAGTGGGAGTGACCGTCCTGTGTTGGGCCTATTAGCCAGCAGGGGGCAGCAACACTTTCTCTGGTTTTTGCGTGCTCTCCACCTCAACATCCTGTTGCATTCATTGGTTTGTTTGTTTGTTTTTTGGCGGAACCAGGGATTGAACTCAGGCCCTTGTGCCTGCCAGGGAAGCGCTTATTCCACTGAGCCATCTCCCAGGCCCTGCATTCATTGGAAGGACTGACTTCTCTTTGATCTCTTGACAAGCCCAAAAGATGCCCAACTTCAGGATACAGTGGATCACATTCATGGGGAGAGTGGAACCTCCTATTCCTCCTCCTTCCATTCCTTTTACCCCTGACCCTCCTTTCCCCTTCCTCACTTCTTTCCCCTACTTCCTTTCACCCCTCTCTTTTTCCCCTTTCTCTCCCCCATCTCCTTTTATTCCTCCTCTATCTCCATCTCTCTTCTCTCTT
The DNA here is from genome assembly GCA_004027165.1 of Ctenomys sociabilis. Lineage (NCBI taxonomy): Eukaryota > Metazoa > Chordata > Mammalia > Rodentia > Ctenomyidae > Ctenomys > Ctenomys sociabilis. The sequence goes on along the minus strand of PVKA01026342.1, from coordinate 13,459 downwards.
GCCTCTTACTTAGAGATGCCCTGGGCTTTAGGGGTTTCAGGACCCTGTGGGTCACATCCATGGAGAGGATCCAGCATCCTCTCCTCTGGCCTGGCTACACTTCTCCCTGCCCCTTCTATGCCTGTGGGCCTTACCTGTCCCCTGATCCTAATTCTGACTTGGCCATGATTTCCCTCCCAGGGGGCCAGAATGTATTTGCGTGCAGGTGGGGCTCCAGTAGGTAAGTGCTTCAGGTTTTCATAGATGATGAGGTTGGAGCAGAGTCTGGTGTCCCTGCTTAGCAGGCAAGGAACTTCTCTCTATGGTCTTTTACCAATACAGCAGCCAGTGCCTACACAGCTAGAGTCAGGAGGGCTTGGCCTTGCCCATGCCTTGGTCAGGGGCCACCCAGTATGCCTGGCTTCACTCTGCTGCTGACCACCCTGACTTTCCTGTGATCTGAGCAGCGAAGAGCACAGAGACCAGTAGGTAAAGCGAGATGCAGCTGGAGAACTCCAGGCCCATGGCGCCAGGGAGACCTTTCCCAGCATTCTCTGGTCCTGCCCCCATGCCCCAGGCCAAGCACAGCTCGCCCAGTGAGTGAGAACCGCAGGCCCGCCACACTATAGAGTCCTTTCCCAGCATTCTCTGCTCCTTCCCTGTGGCCTCAGACCCAGCACAGCCTTCCCTGTCTGTGAGAACATCCACCACCCTTTTGGGAGCCCTGCAGACCCGCCAAAGCCCAGGCCTGGTGAGTGTGTAAGAGAGCTTCTGTGCTCTCCTGTCCCCCCATACCCCTTCACACCGAGCTCAGGCCTGGCATACAGGCCTGGGGAGAAACTCTGCAGCTGAAGTCCTTGCACAGAGACTAGGGTCAAAACCACGCAGCTAATCCAGAAGCAGAGCATCTTGTCAAAAGGGCACAACAGGATCACTTCCAAGGACGGCAACAGGAAGTTGGTGAGCACAGCAGCCTGACCCAAGCCAGGCAAAATTACATGAACATGAACTTGGTGTAACAATACCTGAATTTCATAAGGTGCTAAGGTTAGAAATGCACCAAAACTCTTCACCAAAAGTCAGAGGTCAGAGCTATAAGTCATGATAAAAACAAGGAGCCAAATGCAATCTCAGGCCTCCAACCCAACAACGATAAGTGCAGAGGACATTAACTCAGCTAAAATGAATGAATTAACAGAGTCAGAAGCAAGGAAACAGCAGCAGAAATGTATAGAGGAATTCAGACCAGAACTAATGCCTGAAAGAAAAAAAGAAATCTTTGAATACATTCATCAGAAGTAATAAATCAAATCCAGAAACACATGGGGAAACCCAATGCCCACACAGAATAAGTGCAGAGAACACTATTCCAGCTGAAACATATGAATTAACAGCATCACAGGCAAAGAAGCAACAGCAAAAAGGTAAAGAACAACTCAGAGTAGAAATAATTTCTGAAATAAAAAAGGAATTTTTGAAACCATAGCATCTGAAATAGAGAATCAATTCCAGAAATATATAGAGGAAACCCAATTTGAAAAAAACTGCAGTAAAAGAATTAATAGTTACCTTTATTTTATTTATTTATTTATTTTTGTTTTGAAATGTTTCTTTTTTGTTTTGTTTTTATTTTGTTTTATTGAAGTACAAATATCAATGACACGGTTTTAAGATACCTTGACAAGATGGATTTGATAAATTAATACATTGCAAACTGTTTTCATAATGTTTTGGTATCATAGAAGGTGCATACATGATATTATACTTACAGACATTATTATACCATATGCCTCTTATCAGTAAATTAAGAGAGTGTAGCTGTTTGTGTATCTTATTTTTTTATACCTGAATTACATCAAAGATTCAATAATTAATACTTTCTACCTCGTCATTTTTCTAGTGGTTGTCCATGGCCGACATAATATTCTGTCCAACCATCATTAGTGCAAATCTTGCCTCTCATAGAATTATGTAGAAGCACAGCATTATCTATCCTAACTGTACTGTGCATACACACACATCACGATTCTTCCTTTCTATACCCCTTCCTTTCTCTACACCTGTCAAAGATGGGCACTCCATTGTCATTCAACTAACTTAGGTGCTTGAACCCGACAACACAATCCAACACAGTCCAGCATTCCACAACAATAGTGAGTTATCCGAAGAAGTTGTCGACCATAGCCATTTATAGCTCAACTTATTATTATGGCCCCGCGATGTATACTTCATTTTTATACTTTTCTGCTGGATGGTTAAGACCTAGATAGAGCAAGACTTATATACCAACACATGTACTTTATGTTTCTTATGAGGTCAGTAATAGATACCTTTAATGAAGACATCAACAAACAAAATAGAGGAGATTAGAAATATGATGGATTCTTTGAATGAGCAATACAGGAAAGAAACAGATCGAATGAAGCAGAGTCAAAGAGATATAGAACTCAAAATTTCAATCACGAGTCTACAAAACCATTTGAGTGAAAGTGAAGAGAGAGTCTCAGATCTTGAAGATGCTGGTGCAACTAGTGAAAAGGTGAGAAAAGATCTCTTAAAAACAACTAGGATGAAGGAAAAGAATAATCCATCACATGCAAGATGATACCAAGATGAACAATGTGAGATTAATAGGCATCAATGAGAAAGAAAGAGTCAACACAAATGATATAAAAAGAATATGGGCAGAATTAATAGCAGTGAGCCGGGCATGGTGGCGCATGGCTGTAATCCCAGCACTCGGGAGGCTGACGCAGGAGGATTGTTGTGAGTTCGAGACCAGCCTGAGCTACAAAGTGAGCTTAAGGCCAGCCTGAACTGCATAGTGAGACCCTGTCACAAAAAAGACAAAAAAAAAAAAAAAAAGAATTAATAGCAGAAAATTTCCCAAATATGAGGAAACAATCTAACATTCAGGTAACTGAAGCATACAGAATGCCAAATAACTTCAACCCAACTAAAAACACACTGAGACATATAATAGTCAAGATCCCAGAAATTCAACACAAGAATACTATACTGAAAGCTGCTAGAGAAAGAAGCAGATCACATTAAAAGGAAAACCCATCAGAATTACGGCCAACTTCTCTTCACGAACCATGAAGGCAAGGAGAGCATGGAGCATAGTACTTCAAGTCCTCTACCAAAACAAATTCCAACCCAGAATACCATACCCTGCAAAACTCTCTTTCAAGTTTGATGGAGAAGTGAAATACTTCCACGACAAAGAACAACTAAAAAATTTCATGATGACAAAGCCATCCCTACACAGGCTACTGAAAGATGTTCTAGAGAGGGACCACAATGACCAGAACTCCACCAATGAGAACAGAAGGAACCCACTAAATAGGGTAAACAATTAAACACAGGAAAAAAAGGAGTAAGCAAGAGCAGGTAAATAACATGACAATCATAAGACAACAAATTTCAATTATAACCATAAATGTAAATGGACTCAATTCAATTAAGTGAAATAGACTGCCACAGTGGATTAGGAAACAAAACCCAACAATATGCTGCATACAAGAAACACACTTAACTCCAAAGGACATTCATAGGCTTAAAGTCAAAGGATGGAAAACAATACTGCATGCCCCAGCACTGCAGAAAAAAGCAGGGGAAGCAATCTTGTTCTCAGACAGTCTCAACTTCAAACCAAGAATGCTCAAACAAAACAAAGAAGGCCACTATATACTGGTTAGGGGAAGAATTCAACAGGAAGAGGTAACACTCATAAATATGTATGGATCAAACATGGGAGCACCCAACTACATAAAACAAATCTTAATGGACATGAAAGAGATAATATCCAATACCAGCTAAATACCCCCTTATCCCACAAAGACAGGTCAACTAGACAAAAAATTAGCAAAGACGTAGTAGAACTGAAACAGAGCCTGGAACAAATGGACTTGGTGGACATGTACAGAGGTGTTCCATCCAACCACAGGTGAATACACATTTTTTTCAGCTGCACATGGGTCATTCTCTAAAATAGAACCACATACTGGTCCATAGGTCGTGCTTAAGTATATGCAAGAAAACAGAAATTATCCCATGCCTATTATCTGACCACAGTGCAATGAAACTGGAAATAAATGACAAAGCAAACCAGAAAAAAACCCTAAATACATGGAAATTAAACAACACCCTACTCGGCAATCAATGGGTTACAGATGAAATTAAACAAGAAATTCACCAATATCTACAATTCAAGGAGAATTCAACTACAACTTATTGGAATTTATGGGATGCAGTGAAAGCAGTTCTCCAAGGGAAGTTCATAGCTATGAACTCACACATTAGGAAAACAGAACAGGAACAAATAAACACACTAAAGCAACACCTCCAACATCTACAAAAGGAAGAGCAAACCAAACCCAGAGCCCAAAGACGAGAAGAAATCATAAAGATTAAAGCAGAAATTTATTCAATTGAGACAAAGAAAACAGTTCAAAGAATCAATGAATCAAAAAGCTGATTCTTTGAAAGACTAAATAAAATTGATAAGCCACTAACTAACCTCATCAAAAAGAGGAAAGGAAAAAATTCTAATACAAGCAATAAGGAATGAAAAGGGTCTAATCACCACAGACTCAATGGAAATTCAGAAGCTTATCAATAACTACTTTGAGAATCTTTACATTCACACAGATAAAATGGACAGATTCCTAGAAAAGTACAAATTACCAAAACTGAATCAAGAAGATAGAACAACTCTCACTAAACCAATAACAGCCAACGAAATATGAAATGCTTGCCGACAAAGAAAAGTCCAGGTCCTGATGGATTCACAGTTGAATTCTACAAGAAATTTACAGAAGATATAATTCCTACAGAAACAGTTCTCCCAAAATCACTCCTAGAGACAAGTATTACACTGATACCAAAACCAGGGAAAGACGCAACTAAAAAAGAGAACTACAGGCCAATCTCCCTCATGAACATAGATGCAAAAATCCTCAATAAAATCCTAGCAAACAGAATACAGCAAATCATCAAGAAGAGCATACACCATGGCCAGTAGGATTCATCCCAGGTATGCAAGGATGGTTCAATATATGCAAATCTATAAATGTAATACACTATATCAATAGAGCGAAAACTAAAACCCACATGATCCTCTCAATTGATGCAGAAAGTGTTGACAAAGTCCAACACTCATTCATGTTCAAAATCCTTCAAAAAATTGGAATAGAAGGCCACAACTTCAATTTGATAAAAGCCATCTATGACAACCCAACAGCTAATATAATTCTAAAAGGGGAAAAACTGAAATCTTTTACTCTTAGATCTGATACAAGACAAGGATGTCATCTATCACCCCTCCTATTCAATATAGTTTTGGAATTATTAGCTACAGCCATAAGACAAGAGGGAGAAATAAAAGGAATAAGGGTAGGTAAAGAAGAAGTTAAATTATCACTATTTGCAGATGACATGCTACTTTACTTGGAAGATCAAAAAAACTCCACCAAGAAGCTACTAGAATTGTTACACAAGTTCAGTAGCATAGCAGGATATAAAGTCAATACTCAAAAGTCAATAGCATTTCTCTACACAGACAACAAACACACTGAGAGGGAAAATATAGAAACAATACCTTTCACAATAGCACCGCGGAAAATGAAATATCTTGGAATTCATCTAGCTAAAGAAGTTAAAGATCTTTTCAAGGAAAATTATAGTACTCTGAAAAAAGATATCATAGAGGATTTCAGAAAATGGAAAGATATACCCTGCTCCTGTATAGGAAGAACCAACATCGTTAAGATGGCCATACTCCCAAAATTGTTGTATAGATTCAATGCAATCCCTTTTAAACTACCAACAAAATACCTCCCAGACCTAGAGAAAGCATTCTTACAATTTATTTAGAACTAGAAAAGACCTAGAATAGCAAAGGCAATCCTGACCAAGAAACAGAAGTCAGGAGGCATTACAATTCCTGACTTGAAATTATACTACAAAGCTTCTGTGATAAAGTCAATATGGTATTGGCAACAAAAGAGACCGGAGGACCAGTGGAATAGACTAGAAGATGCAGAGGCCTCCACAAACACTCTCAACTACTTGTTCTTCAACAAAGGGGCCAAACATGCTTACTGGAAGAAAGATAGCCTCTTTCTTTAACAAATGGTGCTGGAAAAACTGGCTCTCCACTTGTCGAAAACTAAAACTTGACCAGGTCTATCACCATGCACTAAGCTAAACTCAAAATGGACTAAAGATCTTAACATTAAAACAGAGACACTCAATCTTTTGGAAGAGAAAGTAGGAGAAACTCTTGAAGACATATGGGTAGGCAAAGAATTCATGAACAAACATGTGTTTGCACGGGAAACACTTGAAAGAATTAACAACTGGGACCACCTGTTATTGAGACATTTTTGCACATCAAAAGAAATTACCAGCAAAGTGAAAAGACAACCCACAAATTTTGAAAAAATCCTATCCATCACACGAGGAAGGTTTGAAAAAGATGTGGTATTTCTATATAATGGAGTATTACTCAGATATTAAGAATGATAAACTTGAAGCATTTATATTGAAGTGGATGCCACTTGAACATATACTCATAAGTGAAATAAACCAGACACACATGTATAAATATCGTATAGTCTCCCTAGTATAAGAAGTGAAAAGAAGAAATACAAATAGAAATATACAACAACAACTAAAAACAATTGAGTCAGATAAGGCAAAGCGAATGGCATATGCTGCAGGGTACTAATCAGCTTTTCTTCTGGATGGTTAACAACCTAAGTTCACAGATTAAAAATTGGAGAAATATAAGAGCCACAAGGCCCGCCAACATTTTGGCCCTAGCCTTTCAAGATCAGTGAAGACTCAGGACATAGGAGAACCTGTATTGCAACATCATGAAACTCAGTTGAGCCCCAAATTTTCTGAACAAGAAGATTATGGAACCACAGAGGAAAGAGATTGAAGTTCTATAGGGTTCCTGGGGAGAGTCACATGGAGAGAAAGCTTTCTCTTAGGCTCTCACAGAGTAAACTGGTCAAGCATTGGCCATGACTCATCCATATGGATGGCACAGACAAAGGATCTACAGAATAAGGTATAGGATTACAAGATAAACCCTGAGGGGACTTCACTGACCTCATCAGAAACAAAAACTACATGTTTTGGTACATATGTCTTGCTTTATCTAGGTCTTAACAATCCAGCAGAAAAGTATAATAATGAGGTATACAACGCAGGGCCATAATAATAAGTTGAGCTGTAAATGGCTATGGTCGACAATTTCTTCAGATAACTCACTATTGTTGTGGAATGCTGTACTGTGTTGGATTGTGTCATTGAGTTCAGGCACCTAAATTGGTTTAATGACAATGGAGTATTCATCTTTGACAGGTCTAGACAAAAAAGGGGTATAGAAAGGAAGAATCATGGTGTGTGTGTATAAACAACACAGTTAGGATTAATATGCCGTGCTTCTGAATAATTCTATGAGAAGCAAGATTTGCACTAATAGTGGTTGGACAAGATATTATGTCAGCTTCTAGTACTATGGACAACCACTAGGAAAATGACAAGGTAGAAAGTATTAGTTATTGAATCTTTGATATTATTCAGGTATAAAAATTAAGATACATAAACAGCTACACTCTTAATTTACTGATAAGAGACATCTGCTATAATAATGTCTGTAAGTATAATATCTTGTATGCACCTTGTACGATACCAAAACATTATGAAAACAGTTTGCAATGTATTAATTTATCAAATCTGTCTCGTTAAGGTGTCTACAACTGTCTCATTAATATTTGTACTTCAATAAAATAAATAACTAAAAAGGAAAAAAAGAAAAAAATCCTAACTCATAAGCATTCAGACAAGGGTCTGCTCTCTAGAATTTATAAAGAACTAAAAAATATCAGGGCCCCTAAATTTAAAGACCCAAACCAGAAATGGACATTCGAGATGAACACACACTTCTCAGAGGATGATATTAAAGAAGTGAAGAAATATATGAAAAAATGCTCCACATCACTAGTTATTCGTGAACTGCAAATTAAAACAGCACTGAAATATCATGTCACTCTAGAAAGAATAGCTATCATAAAAAAATCAAACAACAACAAATGTTGGAAAGGTTGTGGAGAAAAGGGAACCCTTCTCCACTGCTGGTGGGAATGTAGACTGATGCAACCATTATGGACATCAGTGTGGAGACTCCTTAAGAATCTAGGACTGGAAATCCCATTCAAGCCAGCTATACCCCTACTGGGAATTCTCCCGGAGGAACTGAAAACATCATATCACAGGGATATATATATATACCTATGTTTATAGGAGCACAATTTGTGATAGCAAAATCTTGGAAACAACCAAGATGCCTGTCACATGAGGAATGGTTGAAAAAGATGTTGTATTTTTATACAATGGAGTATTACTCAGCTGTAAAGAATGATAAACTTAAGCCTTCATATTTAAGTGGATGCCATTTGAAGACATGCTTGTAAGCAAAATAAACCAGACCCACATGTGCAAATATCATATAGTCTCCTTAGCATAACTCAAAAGAAGAATTGCAAATAGAAATTAACACAATTAAAAGGAAAGTGAGAACTTGAGAATTGGACAATGAGGAGAGGGCAAGGAGAAACGCTGAGAAGCATGACAGAGGCAAGACCATTCACTTATACACACTAGATGGGTAAGACAATGATCCTGAGAAACACCAAGAGAATTTTGAAATTAGCAGTAAAGTGTTAAGATTCTCACCCCAGCTAACTATATATGCTGATACTTGTGAACCAAGCAACTGCACTGAATTTAACAATAGAAGGGTCACACTCCAAATGCCTGCCTTATCATGACATACCAGCTATTACTATACTGCCATTTTTTAAAGGGTAGTAAATGAAAAATAAGACAAAAAAGTGTCACAAGACAGTCCTGCTACAATGCTACTATGCTGTATATGGATGGATTTCTAAATATCTACGTAAATATATGTAAGAGTTCATTCCTATTTTTTAAAAAAATTTTTCTTCTTCATATTCTGTATGGAGTTAGAGTTTAGTATCTCAATACTTGATGGAAAATACATATTCCATGTTATGCTTATGATGTCTGTTATTTAGACTAATAGTGTGGGTAAACTGAACTGCATATGTTGCAGGGTAATAATAAACTTCTCTTCTGGAGGGTTAACAACTTAAGTTTGTAGATCAAAAATTGGAGATAAAGAAAGGCTGCAAAGTCAGCCAACATTTTGGCCCTAGCTTTTCAAGGTCAGTGAAGATTCAGGACATAGGAGAATTTGTAATGTAACATCATGTAACTCAGTAGTGCCCCAAATTTTCTGATCAAGGAGATTATGGGGCCACAGAGGAATATGATCGATGATGTAGAGTGTGCCTAAGGAGAGTCACATGGAGAGAAAACTTTCTCTTAGGCTTCCACAGAGAGCAAATTGGTCAAGCAATGGCCGTAACTTATCCACAAGGCTGACACTGACAAGGGATCTACAAAGTGTGGTACAGGGTTACAGGATAAACCCTGAGGGTACCTGACTGACCTTATCTGATACAAAAGTTACATTTTTTGTTATATAGGTCTTGCTTTAACTTAGTCTTAACCATCCAGCTGAAAAGTATAAAAATGGATGTATATAAAGTCATATTAATATAATGAGCTGTGCATGGCTCAAGTCAACAACTGTGGATAACCCACTTCTCTTGTGGACCGCTGATCTGTGTTAGTGTTTTTATTTAAAAATATATATATAATTAGCCATCCGTGTTCTGAAAATCTGTAACATATGTATCATTGTATGTTACCCTGTTTATGTCATTTTTCTTTGTTTTTTGCTTCTATTTTTCACTCTTCAAGTTAAAATACAAATAAATAATTTCTTTTTTAAAAAAAGAGAGATATAGCTGTGCAGAGAGGAACCAGGATGAACACAGGGCCTGATACAAATATCTTCTGGTGGCCATCAGCTCTGGGCAGTATTTGCCCTCCTATGTCTTCCCACACTAGTGGTCCTGCCCCATACTCTGCCCAAGCCCATTCCTTGCAGTCACTGAAAGGGTAGTATTGACAGCTGTGGCCTCCTAGCTTTTGGAAGCATCTATATGTAGCATGCTGATTTATGTCAGGCCTCTGTGTGGGTGAGAGCCCAGGGTGCTCTGGATTCTGGCAAAGGAGTAAAAGAATGAGCTCCACACTTTTGGCTGCATAGATATCCTGGAAGCGCTCACCTTTTCTCTAACATATGTCTTACTTGTTGGACACTGTTTCTGTTGGCTGTTCTTGCACTGGAGATGGAGCTGGAATGGCAGGAAAAAAATTCTGTACCTGACTTCCTTTCCTGAGTCTTTCTAAAGTCAGAGGAGGCCCCTTCTCTGTCAGAGAACCCTCAACCCTCAATCCCACAGTAGACCATCTTCCTGACTGTGGTTCAGACCCATTTGTGGTTCTAACCTCTTTCTTCATTTGCTCTTGGCAAACACCAGCACCCAGAGTGTTACTCAGCAGAGGACCAAAGCAGGGCCCCTCTTCTCTTCCCATTCCTTCAGGCACCCACCCCAGGCCTCTTAACCTTAGGCTCTGCTTCACTAGGCCCCAGATACTCTAGCTGATTCAGAAGTCTGTGAACCTGTGGAGTGAGATGTGTGCCTGGCACACTGATTAGGACATAGAACATGAGCTGCTTTAAGCTTTCCAGATCTGGAAAACTTCTGGATATTTGACCTACCAGGTCTCCAGGGGGAGCAGAGGGCACTGAGGGCAGATGGGTTGACAGCAGAGTCAGAGGTAGTTGGGCTATAGGCCATGAGTGTTATGCTGTGGCAGAAAATTTGTCTACATTTTGTCCATGTCCTGAGAGTTGGTGGGAATCTGAAATTAAAGATAGTAGACCTATTAATTGGGCAGTAGAAATGTCAAGGCTGCCTAACATTCATTCGTAGTATGAATCAGGAGCAAAACCTGATGTAAAAATATTTCAATTTCCCCAGCAAGGAAGCCCTTGCAAAGCTGGAGCAGAGGAGGGCATAGTTGTTGAAAAGATTACCATTAAAAAGAGATCAAAGGGTTATGGAGATAGCTCAGTAGAATAAGTCCTTGCCTGGGAAGTGCAAGGGCCTGAGTTCAATCCCTGGTTCTACAAAAACAAACAAACCAATAAGTAAATAAATAAAGAGAGACCAAGTACTTCACATCAAGGCATGAAGCAAATTGGCTTGATGGTATTTCAGGAAACAGCAAGACCTCACACTCTGCAGGTTCAAGCTTAGAAAAGTAAAGCAGACATGGTGCCTACTTAGGCAAACACAGGGGATTTGATTCCTTGTACCATATGCTGTGTGCCAGCCCTGCCACCAGGAATGCTGAGCAGGTCACTGGGCATGGTGGCACATTCACATGCCTATAACCCCAGCACTGGGGAGGGTCAGATAGGAGGATCAGTATGACCGTGAGCTGCATAGTGAGACCCTGTACAAAATAATTTTACAAACTTAAAGTTTTCCATTTGAGAAGAAAACCTGGGGGCCAGGGAGATAGCTCAGTGGAATAAGCGCTTCCCTGACAAGCATAAGGGCCTGAGTTCAACCCCCAGTTCCACAAAAAAAAAAAAAAAACAAAAACAAAAAACCCTTGTGCTGCCCTTCTGTAGAAGGACTACACAAGGAATTAGATCTTAGACTTTTTTTTTTTTTTCTTTTTGAGACAGAGTCTCACTATGTAGTCCAGGCTGAACTTGAACTTAATATAGAGCCCAGGCTGGCCTCAAACTCATGACAGTCATCTTGCCTCTTCCTCCTGAGTTCTGGAATTACAGGCATGTACCACCACACCCAGCCCTAGGATTTGTTTCATACTGTACCATCCTCTAGGCATTCAGAGGCCTCTGCAGCCATGATAAAAGGGAGCCTGGCTACTTCTCAAGGTGGCAGAAAATCTTAGCATCATTCACATGGTACTGGGGTTCAGGTGTACAGAACACAAGTGTTATGGGATAACAGAGGCTTCCACCCCTATTTCAGAGGAAGGCTGGGGAAATTAGGCAGTGTGCCCAACAGAAAAAAGTATGTGAAACTCTGAGAGTGAAGCCAATTATGCAGTTGAGATCTTAGGGAGTCAGAGGAGCCAGGAGTATGGAATATCTATTGAGGAAAGCTGTAGGCAGTAAGCAGAATCACCCCCAAAAGAGTGGTCATGACAGAAACAAAAAGTAATGCATTAGGGCTGGGGCAGCTCAAGTCCTTTCAAGTATACATGACAGCATGTTCTGCATGCTGAACACAGAGCAGTAGGAATTAATGTTTTCCCTGCTGGCTTTTAGACTTGCTTTGGAATTTTTTTCTGTCTCTCTCTCTCTTTTTTTTTTTTTTTTTTTTTTTTTTGTCTTTTTGAGACAGGGTCTCACTATGCAGTTCAGGCTGGCCTTAAGCTCACTTTGTAGCTCAGGCTGGTCTTGAACTCACAACAATCCTCCTGCCTCAGCTTCCCGAGTGCTGGGATTACAGGCATGCGCCACCACACCCGGCCTTCCTTATTTATTTATTTAATTTTTTTCTTTTGGAGTGAACATGTTTACTCTGTGCTGTTGTGTATTGGAAATATTACTTTCTTTTTTATTACAAAGGTTCAAGCTAAATTTACCTTGAATGTCAAAGAACATTTTGGAATTGGGCTTTTCAGGAATGCTGGGGCCAGGGAGATAGCTCAGCAGCTTAAGCACTTGGCTGGCAAGTGCAAGGTTCTGAGTTTGGTCCCCAGAACCAGAAAGAAAGAAAGAAAGAAAGAAAGAAAGAAAGAAAGAAAGAAAGAAAGAAAGAAAGAAAGGAAGGAAGGAAGGAAGGAAGGAAGGAAGGAAGGAAGGAAGGAAGGAAGGAAGAAAGGCAGAAAGGCAGAAAGGCAGAAAGGAAGAAAGGAAGAAAGGAAAAAAGGAAAAAAGAAAGGTACATTGTAGGAATGCTGGAACTCTTAAGAGTTAGGCAACTTTTAGAGCTATACTAAATAAATTTTATGTAATGGGATGGAATGAGTCTATTGGGGTCCAGCAACGCATTGTAATGGTTAGATTGAGGATGCTTCCCGAAAGTCTCCTGTTCAAGGAGTGGGCTTTTCTCGTAAGGTCTTGTCAGAAGAGGTTGGGTCACTGAAGTAGCAACCCAGAAGAGTGTGGTTCCTCTGTAGCTCTTTCCTTCATTCTCTGCTTCCTGGCTGCCATAATGTGAATAACTGTGCCTCACTAGGCCCTTTCCAGGGCACCAGGGAAACTCAAACCAGGATCTAGTCACCTCCCCAAAGCCCCACTTCTGTGTGTTCAAGAATTCAGTGGTGGAAGCCGGGCGTGGTGGCGCAGGCCTGTAATCCCAGCACTCGGGAGGCTGAGGCAGGAGGATTGTTGTGAGTTCGAGACCAGCCTGAGCTACAAAGTGAGCTTAAGGCCAGCCTGAACTGCATAGTGAGACCCTGTCTCAAAAAAAGACAAAAA